>JAVTVY010039035.1:0-17504 GCA_036873755.1 Hanleya hanleyi | reverse complement strand
GGAAAGTGGTGCTGACACTTCATTTTCGACAAGCACGTGCTCCCCACTTTGCATAATGAAAGTACCTTACGAGTGCGATGCACGCAGCTATATGGACTATTATGCCCAACAGGCCGTGGGTGGCTTTCCGGTCTTTAGCGGTGCACGCATGCAACGAGGGCATGGGCTAGGGAGCATACTCGGCAGCATCGTCAAAACGTTCCTGCCCTTGGTGACGCGTGGGGTGAAAGCAATGGGTAAACAAGCGGTGCGCAGTGGACTGGAAGTGGCCGGTGATGTCTTGGGAGGTACGGCACCCAAAGAAGCCTTGAAACGGCGGGCCAAAGAAGCGGGAGGCGTCTTGGTGGCCAAAGCACAACGCACCGTAGGGAATAAAAGAGCTGCCCCACCGAGACCACGCACCAGTCGACGATCGACCCAGCGACGACGCACATCGAAGAAGACAAAGGATATCTTTTCTTAAACATGTCCTTGATCCACGCCGAGGCCTGCCCCTCCACCAACAGTGAATTTGATTTGTGGACCGTGCCGCCCTCACAGACCAGTGCCGAACAAGGATTATGGGTGGAGCATCTCCCGCTCTCCAGCATCAACGAAACCGGGCCCATCGAGTTCACCATCAGTAATGCAGATACGGCCTATGTGGATTTAGCCCATACATACTTGTATGTGAAAGCCAAGGTGGTCAGTGGGGATGGCACCAGAATCGTCCAAGCTGCAACGGTGGGCCTGACGAATCTCTGGCTGCACTCGATGTTTCAACAGGTGGATATTTTTCTCAGCGACACTCATCAGTGACTCGACCAACACGTACCCCTATCGAACCTACATCGAGACACTGTTGTCGTATGGCCGAGAGGCTAAAAAGTCTCAGCTGACAGCCGGTTTATTCTACCAGGACACCCCCGAGCACATGGACACGGTGGACAATGTGGGATATAACAAACGGAAGGCTTTCACTGCGAACAGTGCCTCGGTGGATATGATGGGTCGACTGCACACAGACATGTCCATGCAAGACCGGTACCTCTTGAACAAGATCCCCATCAAAATCCGACTGATACGGGCGCCTCCGACCTTCGCCTTGATGGCCACCAACGTAGAGGGGCATGCAGCGGACTATAAGATTGTCATCCAAGAGGCAGTGCTGTATGTCCGAAAAGTGAAACCGAATCCAGCCGTTCAATTGGGATACATGAAAGCCTTGGAAACAAAACCAGCCCAGTACCCTATCCGACGTGTACAAACCAAAGTGTTCTCTGTGCCTGCTGGAAATATGGGCGCCAACAAAGAAAACCTGTTCCTGGGGAACTACCCAAGCGATTGATCCTGGCCTGTGTGGAAAATACCAGTTTCAACGGAGCCTACCCAGAGAATCCGTTTGACTTTCAACATTTCGGCATCAATTTTGTGGCCCTGCATGTGGATGGACAACAGGTGCCAGCCACGGCCTTAACACCGAACTTTGGGCGCAGGAATTTCATTCGAGCCTATCAGAGCCTGTTTACAGCCACCGGTCCAATCAACCAGGACGAAGGGAATTTCATCAGTCGGGAGCACTACGCGAACGGATACACGTTGTTCTGTTTCGATCTGACCCCCACCTTAGAGAACGACCATCAGCTGGCCCTGGCCAAGCAAGGCAATTTACGGGTGGAAATCCACTTTGCAAGAGCCCTGGCGACCACTGTCAATGTGATCTGCTACGCCGAGTTTGACAACATCATTCAAGTGGACAAGGCGCGCAACGTCCTGTGTGACTTCTCCACCTAACATGGATACAGACCAGATAACCACCGTGCTGGAGAATGACCCAGAGACACGTATGGTCTTTCAAGGGGTGTTCGCCCGAGATGTGTTCCCATTAGACCGTATGTATCCTGCTGCTTACGTTCTCAACACGGACCCGATGGATCGACCCGGTGAACATTGGGTGGCCGTGTACTTGACAGAACAGCAGGGCGAATACTTTGACCCGTACGGCCTGCCACCCTCCATCCCGATTTAACAGACTTCATGGATCAAGGCACAGAGACGTGGTGTTGGAACAGTCAATCGTTGCAAAGCCTGACCAGTAGCGTGTGCGGACAATATTGCTTGTTTTACCTGTACCATCGATGCCGGAGAAGACCCTTATCTACCATCGTACAGATGTTTGACGAGTACCCCAAGGCCGAGGATCGCGATGTACTCGTCTATGACTGGGCCGCCCATCATTTCAATGTACAAGTCCCGTTCTGGGCTTAAGTTAATTACAAGCCCCTTGTTCTGGGCTTAAGTTTACAAGCCCCCTGTTCTGGGCTTCAGTTTACAAGCCCCTTGTTCCGGGCTTCAGTTCTTTCAATGTACAAGCCCCTTGTTCTGGGCTTCAGTTTTCACGTGGTTGTTCTCACGTTGTTGTTGTTACTGAATAAAAAACAAAATGAGATCTCACCAAAAAACCCTGTCTTGTGTTTTATTCATAATGCATCAATGCCCAATGTGGAGATTCAGTCAAACTGAAATCAGTGGTGTAGGATGGGGCCAAAATGTAACCCATCAATGTTAGAATGCAAGAGCACTATAGTAAAAATAGAGAGCCAATGAAATCAGCCCACAGACCAAGTCCGTGTTTTTGGTCTAGGTTTGGAGCGGGCATTTCATTGAGGTACGTGTATACGGTGAGTGAAGAGACTCGTCCAACACGTATAGATTAAGTTTATGACTATAAGTTCTATGAGCATAATGCATGAAACTGGCTTTGAACACCGTATTAGCCAATCAGTGGCCTAGAATGGAGCCAAAGGTAACCCATCCATGTCCAGAAAACATTACCCGGGTGTACAAGAACCCGGATGTAGGCGCGGACGTCAGCGAAAGCACAGCGTGAGTACCCCAATTCGGTTGGCTGATTGTTCGACCGCTGATTGGTTCTTTTTCTCGACCGCTGATTGGCTCTTTTTTCTCGACCGCTGATTGGTCCAAATGGACCTGCCCATCCTTCCCAGGTTCATTTACAATCCCCTTTTTGGGGTTCAAGCTCTGACTATATCGATGCCGCAACATTGTCTCATTGGACATTGGACCGTCTGACCTGGAGGTGACCTTTGACCTTTTGACCCGCGCGCGCGCGGGCACTGCCGGGGATGACGCGCGCGCTGCGGCCGGAGAACCCGCGCGCGCTGCGGGGCGCCGGGGCGGGGGCGGGAAAACACCCCGGAGGGTTGAACGTTGGAACTCTTCTGGGTTTGGAGGTAGTTTTAGTGAAAACCGGAAGTGACATGGTTTTCGATACTAGGTGACCACATCCCGACAAAAATGGCCAGTTTTCAACACCGGATGTGCCGCCATCTTGAACACACGTGCCGCCATCTTGGATATGTCCCATAATGCACCGGGTCAAAATACTCGCTTCTGATTGGACGAGAGCTCCGTGGCGGATTTGAAATACTCGCTTCTGATTGGACGAGAGCTCCGCATTGCATCTGCGCATGCGCAGAATGATATTCCTACCGCACACCCAGCCCATTAGATGCCCCTTCACATAAGCTTCACTTTGATACCTCACTCGACCCCATTGGATCATTAGGGACTCCCCTACATCCCAAAACGTCTATGCGCATGCGCAGAATGGTGACAACGCCCGAGCCGCTAGTCCAGTCAGATGCCCCTTCACATAAGCTTCACTTGGATACCTCACTCGACCCCATCGGACCATTAGTAGCTCCCCTAGCTCCCAACACGTCTATTTCCATACCCTTGGGCCACCGCGCATGCGCAGAAGGCCGATATTTCAACCCCACACCCAGCCCATCAGATGCCCCTTCACATAAGCTTCACTTGGATACGTCACTGGACCCCATTGGACCATGAGTAGCTCCCCTACATGCCAACACGGCTATTTTCATACCCTTGGGCCACCGCGCATGCGCAGAATGACGCTATGTCAACCCGCTAGTCCAGTAAGATGCCCCTTCACATAGGCTTCACTTTGATACCTCACTCGACCCCATTGGACCATGAGTAGCTCCCCTAGCTCCAAAACGGCTATTTTCATACCCTTGGGCCACCGCGCATGCGCAGAATGGTGTCAACCCCACACCCAGCCCATCAGATGCCCCTTCACATAAGCTTCACTTTGATACCTCACTCGACCCCATTGGACCATTATTGGCTTCGCTAGCTCCAACACGGCTATTTTCATACCCTTGGGCCACCGCGCATGCGCAGAATGCCGCTATTTCAACCCGCTAGTCCAGTAAGATGCCCCTTCACATAAGCTTCACATTGATATATCACTCGACCCCACTGGACCAGTAGTAACTCCCCTAGATCCCAAAACGGCTATTTCCATACCCTTGGGCCACCGCGCATGCGCAGAATGCCACTATTTCAACACCACACCCAGCCCATTAGATGCTCCTTCACGAATGCTTCACATTGATACATCACTCGACCCCACTGGACCAGTAGTAACTCCCCTAGATCCCAAAACGGCTATTTCCATACCCTTGGTCCACACGAGTTGTCTCCCTTGCGTCAATGTGTGCAGATGGCGCTATGGTTTGGATCGACGCCGTGATGTGGAAAGGGCGTCCCCACACCATCCTGGAGCCGCCACTTTGTTTGTTGATTTTCTGCGGAGATACACGGGACAATAAACGCTCGACCCTAGGGTGGTACAGATGCTAGACTGATCCTATTAACATGGTACAACACCTATAGATTATGTTTATTACTAGGACGTCAGCGAAATCCTAGTACCCATCCTCCGCATGGCAGAACTGTACAACGCAGAACAAGTCAGGACATGCCTTGATCTCTCACTCGATGCCGCCATTGGAACCCACCAGTTTGGGAGTCAATGGCGGCATGGGGAAAAACCCCAGACAAACAAGTCTATACATGTTCAAAGGTCACGCCTCATTCACACCAACCGATAAGCTTCACTTTGATACCTCACTCGACCCCATCGGACCATTGAGCGTATTTTCAGTCTAGGGACTACTTTTTCTCCGCGGAGGCAGACCGCATCACCGCCAGGACCGCATCACCGTGGAGGAATACATCCAGTCAAATTTTACTCGCTTCTGATTGGACGAGAGCCGCCCCGTGACCACCCCCAATATGCAAATTTCTGAGGTCAAATTTTACTCGCTTCTGATTGGCTGTCACCTCCTCGTTTCCTCCTCAAATATGCAAATTTTTGAGGTCAATACGACTTTAAATCCACTTTCCCTACTACTGACCGTACATGTTTGTTCTGAGCGGCATGTCTATGGCGGGCGAGCCTCGGAGTGACATTTCTCTCAAATTCAAACCAAATTTGAAGGAATTTCCAATAAATTTTTCAAAAATTTGATGATACCATGTGAATCAGAAAATATTTGTTTTACCACAGGACTTGTACGAAATTTGTATTGAAGCATTATGAGGGAGACAAATTTAGCGAAAAATATTGTAAATATAGTTACAATGAGCTAAATTTTCACTGGCTTGTATAATCAGCATTGTGAACTACCGCTATTTTTCAAATTAATTTTGAAGAAACGAAGCCGTTCAGAAAAAATAAATAAAAATAACCAAAAGAAAGGTAATATATTGCAGAAACTGACGAGACTTGTACGAAATTGATAACACTTGTATTACGGCAGGAATAACGGTATAAATTCAGCTTTCGTATGTTATCCTACACTAAACTGCAGGCTTCCCGGCAGCCGTTAGCCTTGTGTAGGCGGGCGCCTTGCCTGCCGGCAAGACCGACATTGTTCACCATGCCCAATATTCTATTCTACTAAGATATATTGTTTACAACTTTCAGTTATATGGCACTACAAGATCTCCAAGCTATTCGATCCAACGGTGCACCCACAACTGACTGCTGAAGGACTGCATGACCCAGTCCTGGTCCCGACTTCCTACGAGCACAAAGATCGCACTGCTTAATCCAAAGAGCCCCGTCAGACGTGATATCAGGCAAATAAACTGGTTTCCGAACCAAAAGTCCTGCCACAGTGTAGCTCATATAACTTTGGACCGCTCTCCTCCAAGAGTCACTAAAGCAACCTACTCTCATGCCAACGTTAATAGAATACCCCGTTCCTAACTTCGAGATCTTCCCACAATGCCCACGATATCTTAAAACTCCGAGAGTCGCCAGCCACAGAAGTTCTCGAGGGTTTCGCCATATACTGCTCCTTTAAGTTTAACAACTGTGAAAGGCAGGGATCCTCTCTGTGCATTTTTCTCAGTTCACTAATGGACCAAAACTGATTCCATCTCAAAAGTTCATTCTCCGGGAATTGTTCCCCTAAGATAATATTGACTAGCGGCGGTTACCCTGACAGTATCAGTGTCATCAGGCTCGTTAGAACCTACGCCTGTCATAGGACTTTCAACAACCAAACTCTCCCGACAATCCTCACAATCTGTCCGCTTGCACATCCGATGAGGTTGTCGAGAGAGCCGATCTGCTGTGCCGTGGCTACTACCTTTCTGATACTGAAGATAACAGTCATACATGTCCAGTGATTAAATCCATCGAGCGGCCATACCCTCAGGATTCTTAACGTTCAACAACAATGTCACGAAAGCGTGATCAGTTCTCACCACAAAATGCATGCCCCACAAGTAATGCCGGACATTATATGTAGTACAATATCTACGCTGGTGTTTGTTGAGAGATTCACTCGCATATACAATAACACTTTCTTCGCCGCTTTGCACCTGCGCCAGAACTGGGCCGATACCGATGCACTGGCATTCGTATCCAAAACAAACTCGATATCTGAAAGGGAGTACGCCCAGATTGGAGAAGAAACCAATATTTATTTCAGATCGTCAAAGACAACCTGGCAGTCTTCTTTCCGCTGAAACTTAATCGCCTTTCTAGTCACGCGAATCAGAGGGTTGGCAATCTTATAAACCTCGCATATAATACCCTACAATTCGAGTGATATGCAAGAGGTGGGAAAAATTGACGACGTCTGACGACTACAAAGCAACCATCTGATTCCACAGAAAAGCTTCCCTCGGCACACCATATTGTACAAGGCTTAAGAGACATTTGCAGGAATAAACCATTGTGACACAGGCCCTGTTCCGAGACGTGGCTTTAAATATGCCACCTCTCCCTGAAACAGGAATCATTGAAAGGCTTTAGTTTCAGATTCATGCTGCGTAGGCCTATCCAGTCAAATATCAATGGCAAGTTCTCTAAAGCTGAATCAAATATCTTTCCGTCAACACTTGTATCGTCTAGGTAACACTGACAACGATTCCACTGTAAACCGCGGAGCACAAGGTCATATAATCTTTCAAAGCATGCAAGCGCATTACAAAATCCGAAGGGCATCGCCTTAAGCTGAAAAAGACCTTCATGTCTGGAATGCAGTCTTTCCCTTGTCTTTGTCATCCATTTCTCACTGCCAGCTCCCGGATACAAGATCCACTGCTGAAAACAAAAACCATGACAAGGCATGTAAGGAGTCATCAATGGGAGGTAATGGATAAGCATCTTTTATGGTTACACCATTCAGATACCTGTAATCCACACAAAACCTTGTCGATATGTCTTTATTATTTACCAGAAGAAGAGATGAAGGCAAGGGACTATAGCTAGGTTCGATTACATCATTGCTTAACATCTTCGTAAGTTCAGTCTCTACCAACTTACGCTGAACCAAATGGAGCCAACGGAGAGGTACCGTACTTTATCCTGTTCTTCGAGTTTAACCATCTGATGCTATAAATATATCCCTCGTTTCGCTAAGGAGATCCGCTAATTCCCCGTTTCTATATGATTACAAGCATCTAGTCCGTCATTCATAATCCAGCCGTCGTCCATTAGAGAATATCCGCGTCCATAATCCAAAGACCTATTCCATTTTCCATATAACAGTATTAGCACCAAATTCAAAAAGACAATCATAGTATACATAAACATAGGCTTGTTTCCTGCAAGAGAGAGGCGGTCAACAGTTTTCAATGATGCCGGCAAGACATCATGATGTTCCAAAAATATCAAATCCGTATCGCTGATCACTATTCTTCATCCATAATATTCTTTGTAAAGTCGTTATCTAAAGAATGATGTATCTCAGTCACGCTTTGATTGTGACTGTTCATATGAGTACCATGAGGATCTTGAAGTACATGGGTTCATACGGCCCCTAGCCCCGGGTTAAGCGGAATTAGACACAAGTTACGAAACGTAACAATGGCCTTAAATGACCAACGAAACGTTCCGCTCCATAAACGCCGACGCCGCAGCCAATCTTTCCATCAACATATCCATTCAAGCATCTCAGAACTCGATATCACATACAACTACATTGAAATCAGTACTTCGTCCATTTCACCGTCTTGTGTAGACGTATAGATCAGAATAACATCGATAACAATAACTATTGTACAAACTATAAATATTTTGGCACATTATTCATCAACATAAAGGGAAATACTCTTCCCTTACATGAGTATGTAATGTTTTACCCTTGCACAGATGTACGATTTACAGGGGATACATCGCCAGACGGATGATTATCACGAGAAAGCTCGGAACTTTCACCCGAGTGAATGTCCCCTCTAGGTTATCAGGTAACCAACGAGGTATGTATGGGGATATCAAAGACAGACTGGGCGCTGTCATTTTGATACTGGTAGTCACGAGATGTCCTTGGATGTGCCTCGCCTGGGGTTATCTCATATTCTAGGGTTCCCCAACAGTATTACGGTAGGGTACGTAATATAAATATATTACCAGTACCGATACGTATATGGTACCTAAGTATAAAGTGTCTTGATATAAAATGTGAAGGGTTTTTGTAACCGCTCATTTTATGTAAGTTTCTTATACTTATCTTACGGAGCCACCTTCCACCCACATAGTATCGCAAGACAGTGGGAGCAAATAAATGTCTTTAATAAATGATATGCTTATGCTTAGATATGAAACCTGCGTTTACCCATCGACAGAGAGGAGGCACTAGAGTGAGGTCTACTGAATATCTAGCAATTGTTATTGAGATTTAGAGATTACCCTAACAGTATATAAATGTATTATGTATAAGGTGAGTATAAGGTTTTTTCATAAAATGGGCATGAAAATAGCGGGTTCGCAAAAATCCATTACAATTTCCCCTCGAACAATTGTTTAGCACAAGGGGGTTAGTGGAGGATTTGGCTTAATGTCACACTCAAGGTTGTTTCACTCATATGGTGACAGTCAGTTTGGTTGGTGGAAGAAGCTGGAGTACTCGGGGAGAACCACCACCTGTCGGCAAATAACTAACAAACTTTCACACATGGACCAGCTGGGCTCAAACCTGTGCCGGTTCAGAGGTGTGAGGCTAGCAGTCACCACCGAAGGGCCTTAGACTTAATAACTTACGGAAACCCTGTTCATACAACAAACTGTAAGATTCATAGCATAACGATAGCTCAAATCTGCTAGTTTTTTTTTCTGTGCGGCTGTGTGGACAAAGGAAACAGCCACAAGATGCATTCTTGCTTCCCAGTTCGGTCGATTTGCTCTCTCATCGGTCAGAGAGTTGGACAAATACTAGTTTTAGTTTTGCAAATTCTACTTCAATTCTTAATAAAACCATTGCTATAGTGCTTGTAAATTTATGAATTGAACAAAAGAAATGTATCGGTATAATGGATGTAAATAAACCATTGTGATGATGGGTCGCGAAATCCGTATGGGATGCGGCCCCAAAACTACATTTTCAATTAGTCAATGTATGATGACGAAAGCTAGAAAAGATTTATCATAATATTCCAGTTGTAAATAAGAAAAATTGGTCCGTTTTCCGTTTTTTACGTTTCCGGCTTCCGTTTTACTTCGATTTTTACAGATTCCCACAAATGAAACATGGCTGCACCCAGGGTGCACTCCACACTAGGCAACGGTTTCGCACAAATAATAATAAGGAAGGTCGCCTGTTTTTGACAGCATGATCCCTTTCTACTAACTGATATCTATAGTATCACCCTGCTGGACGTAACCATTTCTTCAAACGAGGATATAAGAATTGCTTGCTTATCGCACCGATGTGCCACTACAGAGTTAATCGTTTCCGGAATTGACTATCTGGCAGGCCAAAATCCTCACTTTTTCGGGGAACGAAAATGATGATTCCTTTATGGCCATAAAATTTTACAAAAAACGAGTAGGTCGACCCCCTGTTTTTCCACCCTTTTTAAAATGCTCGTTGGATGGAGAAACTTTCACATGTCTAACAAGAAAATCATTTCGTTTGTTTTCTCTGGATGGTGGGTCGAATTTGACACATTTTCGTACATTTTATGGAGTTTTAAGGAGGATTGGACATCTTTCCTTTTTAATTTGAATAGCTCACTTGTCTCCTGGAATAATGGCATGAGTGTGCCCATTCAGAAAATATATACTTTTACAGGGGTTTTAATAAATTTTTTACATATATTTAAGTTCGAAGACCCGAACCCATGTGTATATCATATAGGTGTGGTATGCACCCCCAGGGAGCAGGTATGCACCCCCAGGGAGCAGGTATGAAATTAGAGAAACCGTACAAGAAAAGCTGCGTGGCGCAATTTTAGCTATGTAAGTTGGAACATACCAGACCCCATGTTGGTTTCATTTTATCAAGTCGCGAAATCCGTATGGGATGCGGCCCGAAAACTACATTTTCAATCAGTCAATGTATGATGACGAAAGCTAGAAAGTGAAAAGATTTACCAGTTGTAAATGAGATTCAGAAAAATTGGTCCGGCTTCCGTTTTACTCCGATTTTTACAGATTCCCACAAATGAAACTGGGTCCAGACCACTATTAAAATTTACATTGGCGGCAATGTTGAAAACTGTTAACGTCATTGCATCTCCTCGATTCATTAATTAAGTCTCGACTTCCATATTTCGGCCAGAAGTACTTTAATTCAAGTGCTACAACCGGACAGACTTCTTGACGGGGGCAATCTCGAAATCAGAGCCATCCCATGATCCGGTCCTGCCTCCCTACTATAGGAGCAGCCAATTTTCCAGCGGAGAGCGACCCCTGGTGGCGAGGTTGTTGACGGGGGTCGCCCATTGAAATTTTTAGTTATGCGCGCTCCTACAAATGACGTCATAATTTTGGCTTTTTTCTCTGCTTTCAGAAAGCGGTGCACAGGCACCCAAATAGTCCCTCTTAGCAACTCCTTATTAGGCCTTGAGTTAAAATCAAACTCACAGCGGAACCAAACACATACCATACTCCAATCACCTACCACTGGCCTTCAATTATTCCTCGCAACAGAGACTGGAAAAAATATTGAAAACAATTCACTTCTCTGGCAGAGGTAACGGAACGGGACTTTTTTTAATAGTGGTCTGGTACATGTACCAACTGATGCTGCACCCCACACCCTGCATACCAAACGGCTGCTCCAACTTCCGCCGGAGGGTCAACTTCCGCCGGAGGGAAGATCGTGCAAAATGGTAGGACAACTTGTTGGTTTTTACGTTGATATGTCAGAACCATACCCTATCAACAATATCAAATTGTCTCAATCGTTAGATGGTACGTTTATTTAACTAGCTGACGTGTTTTTGAGAACGGGATAATTCTAAATAGACAATTACATCCATTAGAAGCCGAATCTAGAAACCTTTCTTAGAAAAACTACATCAAATATGCATTTTATCTAATTAATCAAGAATATACCTACGATCGTTATGTAAAACGAGGTTGCCTTTTAATGGCAAGATGATATTTATATGTGAAAAGGAAGAATTTTGATGATTTTAAGACGCATGAATATGACCTGTGTGGAAGTGGTGATACAACATACGGCGGAGTGAGATCTGACTACCGCCGGAGTCAATAATAATATGATACAATTACCGCCGGAGTACCACTGTCTCTTCTTGGCCGAGCTAAATGAATGTACCGTCCTCACTCAATACTGAATCCATCGAACGAATGAAAAAGATACTATTTTAAAGCGAAATCCACTGAGTTAAACACACCATTTACACTGCGAAAAATATTGTGTTGTTTTAACACAATTTTGTGCTAAAATGGCTACAACACAAAATGTTTTGTTTTGAAATCAACATGGTTTTGTGTTTAACTTAATATATCAACACAAAATTGTGTTGAGTTCAATACAAATTAGTGTTCATTCTTACACAATTTGTGTTATTTTCAACACAATTTTGGTGCTAAAATGGCTTCAACACAATTTTTTTTCGCAGTGTATGGTCTGAGATCTAAATCTGGCTTGAACCACAATCTTTAGGCCCAATAAAAGGACGTTCCTCACCCTAAGAAATCATCATCAGAATTTCACCAAATTTTGCACGGATGTACCTTGGAAATATACAAATTCATTTCAAGAAAAAAATTACTAAGTCATCGAACTCACTTTCAAGCTCATGACGCCACCTATGGGGCGTTTTTGTCTAATTTGTAAAAAAAAAAATGATGAAATTTAAATTGTACGATTTTGCTCCAAAAATTGTCACACACCACCGAATATCAATGTGCGCTGCTCATGTTCACGTGGTCTTTGTCTTTCAGACTGGACCATTTCCATCTGAATTCAATGATAATTTGCTCATGGAATTGTCTTTTTTATATTCATATATTTTTATTGCCATTAAATTGCCACATAATACATACAAGTAGAATGACAAACAATATGAACAAATCAAATATAAGTTGTTATTTGGCATTATTATAAGGACGATCACACACACACACACGCACGCACATACATACATATATACATATATTGATATCATAACTCCTCACTCTCCAATGCAATATAACTTCTTTGGATTACTTGACAGGTTGACATAGTAGTACATATAGTATACATATATAGGCACACACAGATTTTACTATATACCAGTACGGTAGGGGTGTAACAATAAGAGACAATTGAACATTTATACAATTATTCCTGTTAACCGTTTTCATCAGAATCATTTTCTACTTTGGTGACGGCATGGAGCCATGGTTCCCATAGAAGGTTGAACTTCTGAAGATTTGACTTTTTCATCGAGATATATTTTTCTATGGAGTACCGCTGAGTTATGATGTTTTGAATTGCCAAAATGGAAACAGACTGTCTTTCAAATTTAGATTTGTAAATATAGCGTTTAGTGACGAGTATAATGAGATTGAGTATTTTTGAAAAGTCTGTTGTCATAGTTTCTCCGAATATAATATTTTTTGCCGTCAATGCGATCGGCAAGTTTGTTGTGGTATGTAACCATGCCTCGATGTCCCACCAAAGACGGCGGATCTTCTCGCAGTCCCAAAAGACGTGCTCTATAGTTTCAAGATGGTCACTACAAAAGGAACAGAAGTCATTATCTTGAATGCCAATTTTTTTCAGATAGCAGTTTGTTGCCAGTATTCTGCTGTTAATACGAAATTGTAAGTATTGTAACACTGAGCAGCAGGTGGTTTTGAATGGGAGTTGATAAACCTCGTTCCATTTAATTTCCTGTATATTCATTATCGATTCCCATCTAACTTGTGAACTGGGTCTTGTAAACTTGGATATAAGAACATTATACATATCTTTACTACCTTTGCATGATTTTGAAAGGATGTGTAGATCAAATGGAACATACGGTCGTACACTAGTAATTTTTGTTTTTACATCGGTTATTAATCTTTTTTTCATTGATTCGATTGCCGAAATTACTCCATGGTATTCCAGAAAATTTGTTTTAATGTTATAAATATCGATAAATTCTTCCAGGGAGAAGTAGGGTTTGTTCTCTTTCTCAATGCTCATGGAATTGTCTGACTGTTAAAGCCTATAGCTAATTATTCCCATCCAATAATGGGGTCATCGAACTCGTTTGACTTCTAACATCGTTTGACGCAGATTTCCTCTAAAAGTGGCCGGAAATCAATTGACGTTGCTATGGCGTGTGCTGTTATCAGCGTGATCGAAGGGAGACTACCTAATGCAACGTCATTTGGCATTCGCGCTATAAATACATGCGCGACGTTGTGCGCATCAGCAAAGGTGGGGAACGTCTTTAAACTAAATCCACGGAGTTAAACACACAACTCCTCGTCATTTATGGTCTGAGGCCTAAATCTCGCTTGAATCACAATAGTTGGGCCCTATCATCGCCTGGATCCGTTCTAAACATAAGGCCTACCAAAGAAAGCCAGTCATAAATCAATGAGACTAAACTCGCACACGCTATACACTGACCATATGTTGACCTCAGGCCGCTGTCCAGCATATTCACTTTCGTCCAATCAGACACAACCGTAGGTGTTCAGCCGACCGTGACTCCGCCAAAAAGCTGAATTTCGCTCTCTTTCAAAAGTGTTTTGACGTAAATTCTCATATTTATTCACAAATACAATTACATGAATTTTTCAGGTAAACATTTGTCTTTCTGGTGAGGGGTAAATAAATGTTTCATTGGTAATGCAAGAGGGTGAAATCAATCGGTTTGTGTAGACCTATGCTGTCGGTCAAGGCATTCTCCCATTCTTTTAACATGGAGAAGGGATTCACACTACTACTTCGGTTAAATCGAATTTAGATCCGCCAAATAAAATCATAAATTACATTAATTTGTAGCATAGGGAAGGTGATATATTGCAGAAACTTTGTAGGGGTAAATACGTTTGGGGGAACCTATATTTATTCAGATATAGCAGTTTATAATCGGACCTCCCGTCTCGAACAATGCTAAATTTGGACCGGTTGGAGAGCCGTACGTGAGCCGGAATGTCAGTGCGTGTGCACGCCACGCCCGCGTCTGGGTTTCTTGCACATGCCGTGGTTATTTTCGTCATTATGTTATTATTGTCTCGTCACATTGTTCGCATCACTGCTTTGATCTTCATCATAGTGTAACGCTAACCTAGTGAGTTGCCACCTAGCTTTATTACCTAATTTTTCCATAAATCGTGTAGTTTAAACAACTCAATAAACTCAAATTTTTTTTATCTATTACGGTACTTCTTGTTCAGAAACGCTTAATGGTGCTTTAAGGATAGTTGTCCCTTTAGAGGCAGTTTTTGCACCCCCATGACCATTTGTCGTCGGTATCAATAAATATACAACATAACCATAATAAACTATATATTTTATGAAAGTATACATCGTAGGGATTCCAACTATATGATATGTATAACTGACGCTGCTACTGTGTAGAAAATATTTCAATTTTAACAAATTAAAATGAAAACAGTAGCGTCCATTTTTCAATTGAAATTTCATGAAAACTGTTGGTCTTGTTTCAACTTTGATGGTATACCTTGGTAGGAGACAATTCGAACTAGTAAGCTTTATCTCATTTTTTTTAAATTTTTGCCTGGTTTTGTTTTTATCACTATTTTACTAAAATAAATTGAAAAAAATATACTTTTTTACGGTTGTTTGTCTTAAAAGTTGGATAATTAAAAAATGAAGCCGACCTTACAAAAAGTGAGATAATGTTTTCTAGATCACCTTATAAGTAACAAGCATGCCAAATTTCAAAAGCGTAGCATGGATACTTTTCGAGAAATAAACGTTTGAATTTCGGATTTTGTACAAAAATGAAAGGCTAGAAACCGGGCAAAATGTGTCCAGCTATACAACTGATGAATTAATCCCTATTTTTTGCTTGAATTCTATTGTCAAATACATTTTTAATCTGTGTAATGAGACCTACTCGAATTCCTGTTTATTCTGGATAACTATTACACTAAGTTTTTTCATCAAGTCGGTTTAAAGTCCAATTTAAACTTTAAAAACCTGCTAAAATTTGTTCACACCTGTGTGGATTACTTCACGGCGGGTGTCTGAGTGAAGTGTCACTGTCATAACTAGAAACAAAAATAAGGATGTTTGCATGCTTTTGATCAGAAGGGGGTACATTAATGTAAATAAGTAGGACTAATAGATAATTAGCTTACCATAATACTGCGGAAATGAGTTTTGGAAAGGGAAATTTAACAGACAAAAAAAATAGTAGCCAAGCCCAAGCTAAGGCAATCTGTTTAATTGTTCCGGGGCCTCGGAAATTAAATTTTCAATCCTAATATTAAAGCACTTCTATTTATAATTTTTATCTCATTTTTTCACCAAATGTTAGAGGAAGTAGTGAATATTTGAATGAAGTAATAAAAAAGTGACAAATTTTGACCCTCTAAGGGGATAGCTATCCTTAAATAAATGCTCTCAAAAGTTTTTGAGGGTTATCCGATACCTAGACTGTATCTGACGGATACACATTCGCAACATTCTCACGGCGTCAGATTGTACACCTCATACTGTCAGAAATATCGCTGTTTCATCGACAGTTTAAGGGGTGACAAACTGCTGATGAGAACACCTAGGCCAATACACGAGTTGGCACGATGGAGCGTAAATGTCGAGGATAAAATTAGTGATGATCATGGCTATTTCTGCATGGTTAACATATAATAAAGTGGCCTGATCGTGTACATACACAAACGCATAAGAGATTAGATCCTCCGGCGGTAATCATATCTTCGAGACATGCTCCTCCGGCGGTATTTGTATCATATACGAACATGCATGAGCTAGAAAAACTAACAGTGACCGAAGTAGATTGAACTATTTGAAACTACAAGCTATCAGCCTGCTGTTAAGGAACTACTCTTCATATATCTATAACTTATTTGGCGGATGATACATAAATAGATGATTTTTTAAGCATCTAATCACTGTTATGTTGCAATATAGCTCTTAATGTCAGATAAAATGAATTGTAATTAAAAAATAATACAAGGACGAGTTGAAAATTTCACACGAATTGCTAACATGTCCCCTTGAGAACATTTTCTCATTACATTTTCGAGTACTAAATACGTGAAAACTACCAAAAAATGAAAAATCTGAACTTACTTAGCTTCTCAAATTTGAAATTTCCCTCCGGCGGAAGTTGACCCTCCGGCGGAAGTTGGAGCAGCCGTTTGGTATGCAGGGTGTGCACCCCAACCACCTCGCTGGGGGTCTAATGTTATTGGAGCCTGCGAAATGGAGCATGCGCTGTGGGAAGGTTGGCTGCATCCAGTGAGCAGGTAATAGAGATATGAAATTAGAGAAACTGCACAAGAAAAGCTGCGTGGCGCAATTTTGGCAAACATACCAGCTCATGTTGGTTTCATTTTATCAAGTGTTTTCACTGACCTAAAGATAGTGGTAGATAATTTTGCTGGTCTCACCAGCTTCGATTTTATGTTGTTGTTGTCATCAAGTCAAAATTTGAGTGATGTTTTATAGGCGCTCGGTTTGGGGTAATTCAAATTCAATTTAATTCAATTTATTGTGCTAGAAACAAGCCCATTTAGGACAGAGTACAATCACTAGAACAATCACACCAATCAATAAAACAGAGAGAGGCGCCAAATATAACAGTAGGCCACGTAGCCTTTGCTGTGTAGGTGGGCGTGGCTGTTCTTCCCTACACAGCTGTAGACTAGTTCCGGCCCAAGTAAACCTTGCCGCCCCAAACAACCCATGATGCAATGCATAACATTGACAGCCCTTCTCAGATGTTTA
>JAVTVY010039034.1:0-16895 GCA_036873755.1 Hanleya hanleyi | reverse complement strand
AACTGAAACTTGCCACACTATACCTTTCCGTCAACCTGTAAAATAAAATGCGAAAAAATCCAAGATGGCCGCTTTGATGACGTCACAGTGACGTCATTTTCAAAAAATACCTTTCTTTGTCGATTTTTTTATCAAATTTTGCGAAAATTTCATTCATGTAATTTTCCCCCCAAAAAATGCATCATAAATTACCCGTGATTTTACCCGTGATCCTCTGCTCGAGATGTTATGCAAATAGGCTCCAAATGACCCCAATATGATAAACTACAAATTCACGGTGTGTCAGCTCTCAATTTTTTGTCATTCCGGAGATTGCGCAGAAAGTTTGGTGGGGGCGGGGGGTGGTGTCGAATGTCCCTCTCGCAGGCCTGGTAGGGTTAATCAAGGAATTGTTTGCATGAAATAGTCCAAGATATATAGAAAACATGCAAATTTTACCCCGTCTTTGGAAGACCCACGGAATATGCCGTTAAAGAATACGAGTAGTGGCATAGTTACCCCACTGAATGGCAGCTTCCACACCTTTATAGAACAATTACATATCGCGACTTCCATTCATAGAAACAGAAGAACGTGTTATTTCTCGTTTTGACTTGTTGTAACGTATGCTCGCCAATATGTTGTATTCTTCGTTGTAGTGAACAAGCTCCCACCGGACAAGTAAAGAGACGAAAAGTCACGAGGAAAAGATGTGATGCAGTCTTACCTGGCTATTTCTTAGCATAAATTTCAAGATTTTTTTGTTCAAATTATCTTGTTTTTTCATTTCATTTCCGTCCTCAATCACCCCCTGGGTAGGATGGAGAGACAGAGAGAGGGGGGCTTAGCGCGTTATTGACCTACTTACAACCGGTGACGTCAACAGGTCACTTTCGGCTGACCTTTGTGAGGTCACTCTCGGTTCCGATCGCGTGATCGGAAGTGCACAATAGTGGAAATGCGCACAATAGCGGAAATCATGCGCAGGGTTAAAGGTCACTTTATGTCACATGACCGGACCCGAAAGTGACTTCACAAAGGTCAGACGGAAATGATCTGTTGGCGCCACCTGTCGTAAGTAGGTCAACGACGCTGTAACTCCCTTTCTATACTACTCTCATGTAAACATGTTCACGTGTAAACTGGATGAAAAATCGGAAGTAATAATCGAGGCGGACACTGGGCTCCAGGTTAGGACTTTCGTCTCCTGGAAGCCGGTGTCCCAGGACATCCAAATCCAGACCTGAATGTCCAACAGACAATTAAATCTAGATCTTAGTGTCTTGGGACACTTACGTCTTGACGCGAGTGTCCCCCTGACACTGATTGCATCGGGCCACTGTTTCCGTCACACCGGTTTGCGTGGTTCTTGCCGATTGCGAATCTTTTGGATACTTTTGAGCGCAAACGAAATAACCCAGTTGTTATGCCTGTCAACTGCGTAAAAATTCCCATTAGCAGAGTAATTACAAGCGTCTAGTCCGTCATTCATAATCCAGCCGTCGTCCGTTAGAGAATATCCGCGACCATAATCCAAAGACTTATTCCACATTCCATACAACAGTATTAGCACCAAATTCAAAAAGACAATCATAGTATACATAAACATAAGCTTGTTTCCTACAAGCGAGAAGCGGTCATCAGTTTTCAATGATGCCGGCAAGACATCATGATGTTCCAAAAATATCAAATCCGTATCGCTGATCAGTATTCTTAATCCATAATATTCGTTGTATCATCAATTCTCACTGATTTTCGCAGTACAATATACCAGAGGTGATGTTTCTTCATCAAATTCCATATGGAGTGGTCCAAAAAAGGCAATGTTTGCTCATTAATAAGTGTATAGTTCTCTTAGAATAATAATTCTTCTCGCCATTTTCAGTCTGATAGGCCTACAATTGGTGGACCTTCCTGTACATGCTATCCAGTCCAAAAATATTAGATCTGGGCCTAGTAGGGCATGAATTATATGCAAATGATCATCTCCAAAAAACGACAATAGAAATCAATGGAATCAACGAATAGGTTGTCTGACTGTTTCTTCCATCGTGATTAGGAATTAGTATGAGGCATTTTGAAGAAAGTGCATGTTTATTCAATCAGAACACCTGTACCGGCTAACGCTGAAGAAGAAACTACATATAAATGTCTTTTTGAAGCATGAAGGTGAATTCTTGTTAGCTTTGGCTTTAAATAAACATCACTTGTACGGGTGTCCACTCTATTTTTATCGTGCGTTTTTGAAGGTTTATTTGGACTATATAAAAAAGTATTCTTGAAATGACATGAAAACTGACACGATGATTGCTGAGCTCGTCAACTTTCTTCCATTATGAATTCCATCGATGCCGTCACTCCCTTCTTCTCGCGCCGGAGCTATTTTAAATTCGACATTTCAGCTCAGTTCCCGCCGTAGATGGTATCAGTTATCGGACACCCATCGTGAACAAGAACTCGAAGTTGAAGTACAATGTATTTTCAAGTTTTGTGCATGAGAACCGTTAGTTGGAGTTGTGTTGTGAAAGATGATACGATCATTGTTCAATTTCTTTACATATTTGCTTTTAAGAGTAAGGTCAGGAAGATAAGGGGTAGGTCGAATTTCGCACCCTGCCACAACACGAGAAAATTTGAGTTTTGATGAAAACACACACCCCCCAATACCGCCACAATACCGCCCCATTTTCTGTTCTCGCGCATGCGCAGTGGGGGGCTATTTACTCTACTTGCTGGCTGTATACTACTTCGGAGGATACGTGTTTGTTTTTCTTTATGTAATTTTCTCGCCGCTTACATTCATATCAATATTCACCAGCTTCTTTAACTTATATTCGTATGTATAATCGAATTGTTTACTACAGGGATAGAACAAGCCCTCTGAGGTTTTATTCCCGCCAACTGCCTTGATTTATCTTGGTGAATAAATGAATGAATCAATGAATCAATGAATGAGTAAACCTTGAAACCGCGGAGTAACCTTTACACTGCGGTTGCTAGCTTTACTTCGCGAATTAAATGTTTCCGTCGTTATTAAGAATGCGAGAAATCTGAAGAAATTCTGTGTTAACCTTATCTGGTCTGTGATGTTTAGGACCTGTACAGCCCTGTGCCCACAACTCCACCTCTCCTAACTATTTTCCTTATCCCTTGAGGTAAAGGAACTGAAACTTGCCACACTATACCTTTCCGTCAACCTGTAAAATAAAATGCGAAAAAATCCAAGATGGCCGCTTTGATGACGTCACAGTGACGTCATTTTCAAAAAATACCTTTCTTTGTCGATTTTTTTATCAAATTTTGCGAAAATTTCATTCATGTAATTTTCCCCCCAAAAAATGCATCATAAATTACCCGTGATTTTACCCGTGATCCTCTGCTCGAGATGTTATGCAAATAGGCTCCAAATGACCCCAATATGATAAACTACAAATTCACGGTGTGTCAGCTCTCAATTTTTTGTCATTCCGGAGATTGCGCAGAAAGTTTGGTGGGGGCGGGGGGTGGTGTCGAATGTCCCTCTCGCAGGCCTGGTAGGGTTAATCAAGGAATTGTTTGCATGAAATAGTCCAAGATATATAGAAAACATGCAAATTTTACCCCGTCTTTGGAAGACCCACGGAATATGCCGTTAAAGAATACGAGTAGTGGCATAGTTACCCCACTGAATGGCAGCTTCCACACCTTTATAGAACAATTACATATCGCGACTTCCATTCATAGAAACAGAAGAACGTGTTATTTCTCGTTTTGACTTGTTGTAACGTATGCTCGCCAATATGTTGTATTCTTCGTTGTAGTGAACAAGCTCCCACCGGACAAGTAAAGAGACGAAAAGTCACGAGGAAAAGATGTGATGCAGTCTTACCTGGCTATTTCTTAGCATAAATTTCAAGATTTTTTTGTTCAAATTATCTTGTTTTTTCATTTCATTTCCGTCCTCAATCACCCCCTGGGTAGGATGGAGAGACAGAGAGAGGGGGGCTTAGCGCGTTATTGACCTACTTACAACCGGTGACGTCAACAGGTCACTTTCGGCTGACCTTTGTGAGGTCACTCTCGGTTCCGATCGCGTGATCGGAAGTGCACAATAGTGGAAATGCGCACAATAGCGGAAATCATGCGCAGGGTTAAAGGTCACTTTATGTCACATGACCGGACCCGAAAGTGACTTCACAAAGGTCAGACGGAAATGATCTGTTGGCGCCACCTGTCGTAAGTAGGTCAACGACGCTGTAACTCCCTTTCTATACTACTCTCATGTAAACATGTTCACGTGTAAACTGGATGAAAAATCGGAAGTAATAATCGAGGCGGACACTGGGCTCCAGGTTAGGACTTTCGTCTCCTGGAAGCCGGTGTCCCAGGACATCCAAATCCAGACCTGAATGTCCAACAGACAATTAAATCTAGATCTTAGTGTCTTGGGACACTTACGTCTTGACGCGAGTGTCCCCCTGACACTGATTGCATCGGGCCACTGTTTCCGTCACACCGGTTTGCGTGGTTCTTGCCGATTGCGAATCTTTTGGATACTTTTGAGCGCAAACGAAATAACCCAGTTGTTATGCCTGTCAACTGCGTAAAAATTCCCATTAGCAGAGTAATTACAAGCGTCTAGTCCGTCATTCATAATCCAGCCGTCGTCCGTTAGAGAATATCCGCGACCATAATCCAAAGACTTATTCCACATTCCATACAACAGTATTAGCACCAAATTCAAAAAGACAATCATAGTATACATAAACATAAGCTTGTTTCCTACAAGCGAGAAGCGGTCATCAGTTTTCAATGATGCCGGCAAGACATCATGATGTTCCAATAATATCAAATCCGTATCGCTGATCAGTATTCTTAATCCATAATATTCGTTGTATCATCAATTCTCACTGATTTTCGCAGTACAATATACCACAGGTGATGTTTCTTCATCAAATTCCATATGGAGTGGTCCAAAAAAGGCAATGTTTGCTCATTAATAAGTGTATAGTTCTCTTAGAATAATAATTCTTCTCGCCATTTTCAGTCTGATAGGCCTACAATTGGTGGACCTTCCTGTCCATGCTATCCAGTCCAAAAATATTAGATCTGGGCCTAGTAGGGCATGAATTATATGCAAATGATCATCTCCAAAAAACGACAATAGAAATCAATGGAATCAACGAATAGGTTGTCTGACTGTTTCTTCCATCGTGATTAGGAATTAGTATGAGGCATTTTGAAGAAAGTGCATGTTTATTCAATCAGAACACCTGTACCGGCTAACGCTGAAGAAGAAACTACATATAAATGTCTTTTTGAAGCATGAAGGTGAATTCTTGTTAGCTTTGGCTTTAAATAAACATCACTTGTACGGGTGTCCACTCTATTTTTATCGTGCGTTTTTGAAGGTTTATTTGGACTATATAAAAAAGTATTCTTGAAATGACATGAAAACTGACACGATGATTGCTGAGCTCGTCAACTTTCTTCCATTATGAATTCCATCGATGCCGTCACTCCCTTCTTCTCGCGCGGGAGCTATTTTAAATTCGACATTTCAGCTCAGTTCCCGCCGTAGATGGTATCAGTCATCGGACATCCATCGTGAACAAGAACTCAAGTTGAAGTACAATGTATTTTCAAGTTTTGTGCATGAGAACCGTTAGTTGGAGTTGTGTTGTGAAAGATGATACGATCATTGTTCAATTTCTTTACATATTTGCTTTTAAGAGTAAGGTCAGGAAGATAAGGGGTAGGTCGAATTTCGCACCCTGCCACAACACGAGAAAATTTGAGTTTTGATGAAAACAAAAATGTAAAATTTAATTTTTGGGGTTTCTTCGGTATCTAAAATTCTATATCTTGCATGCCAATTAGAAATGATCCCCCTTTGTTCTGACATTTTATTGCCTTGCCATCTGAACTTCTGAGTTGCCGATAGTAATAGCCATCAACTGTGGCCGAAGGGTACCACAAAGCGTTAGCTCGACGATGAATTGAAAGAGCAAAGTGTGGCATTGTGTATAAATGTAAGCTTTGATTATCCTTACAGACATC
This sequence comes from Hanleya hanleyi, assembly GCA_036873755.1. Classification (NCBI taxonomy): domain Eukaryota; kingdom Metazoa; phylum Mollusca; class Polyplacophora; order Lepidopleurida; family Hanleyidae; genus Hanleya; species Hanleya hanleyi. Next base: position 10,877 of record JAVTVY010039034.1, on the reverse strand, counting down.
AGTATACATTCAACATTGCATCTCACTGTCATTGGATCTCACTGTCATATCCTGGACCAAAAAAATTCAACGTCAAGTTCTTCCAACGACATGACCGTCTGCGAGATGATAACTTTGTCGGGCCCACACAAGACGTTGTTGAGATACTATTTTTGAACGTCGCCTGAAGTGATACCTTTTTGCAGTAATATCGGTGATATTGTTGGCAATTCATAAAAACAACTAAGAGTTGATTTCAGGAACAAACTCCGTGACTTGGGCCCCAATGAAACAGCTAGGGCAAACAGATGTGTCGAGGGCATTCACACAAAGGCAACTGGGGGCTATAATACAATGAATCATGGTCACCATGTAAAATGGTATAATATTTATTTTCTTTGCAGGTTTCCTCTCGACCAAATCTTCTTAAAACATAAAATTCTTCGAATATTCACGACCTCCCAAAGAATACACAAACCAGTTCGCCCGACGTTCTGGAACAATAACCTGTCAATGTTGAAAGATGCCTCGAAAATTATGCCAGAGACTGCAGAAGCTGTTGGTAACAACCAACGACAAATCGTTCTCGTTGAAGATATCTTTCATATGTAATAGAACTGAAGAAGGCAGATTGGCTTCTGACATTTATAATAATACATTGGTGATCAGTTATCTTGAACACCAATATATCTAATCAACTAAGGCGATTAATTTACTTTTGACGAGGTATGGTTGTACAGAGAATAGGGGAAATCTGTGCGGATACTTCTAACGTTTCTATATAGTATATGTAGGGTATTCATCAAGGCCACATTTTAACAAATCCTTTGAAGACGTCGCAGAATACAACTGGATCTTTTTCTTTATCCAAACCAGTGAATAATATGCCATTACAAATATCCAGCAATTGTGTAACTGTAGGCTGCAATTCATCTTGTATTATATTCGTCATTAGCTTTCTTAGCTTATTATTACAAGTAAAAGTGAGATCGGACTGTTTGAAGACTGCTCCTTCTCTGCTTTATCCAGGATAGTTTTAACGTTTGTCATTCCCAGATGCACTTAATTGTAGTATGTTTTTCGTGAGATTCCGCTGATGGACTTTTCATATCCGAGATTTGTCCTCTGTACAATCATTGTGACTGTAATTTGTGACTGTGGTTAACATGGTGGAGAAAGAAGCGCTTGGGCAACATTGGCCTCATAGACATATGCTCTGAATAAGAATTTGCATTCTACTAATATTTTAAAAGTTTGCGCCGTTTCTACTATCCATCCGTCACACAGTTCATCACTTTCAATCAGATGTCATCATTGCTCTTGGATATTTGTATCTGATACCGCTCAGATCGAAGCTATGGCTGTGTGGTCATGTTATTGAAGATGGATGTCCAGATGAACAAGAGCAACAAAAGCGTGGTTGAGACATAAATTATCACAGCGATATTTTTGTGATATGTAGTCAAGTTGTTGGCATTTGGGGTCATATGACTTCTTGACTTTTTCTTTTTTCACCATCTCCCTATGCTGCGTTTAATTTGAAAAAAATCCAGATTCTAATTACAAGTTTAAAGAGACGCGCTACAATTGGAGTGGTTATTTAATTATTTAAGAGATTTCCCAGAAGATCAATGGTGAACGATGTCAAAAAGACGGACACTTTAGTATAATTTGCTCAGGATGTTTGTCCACTATCTCCTATTCAATTTCCTTCATCATTATTACTATAATTTGTAAATTCACGTCAGTCTGTATTTTTCCCACGTCTTGCCTATCGCGTCAATGTATCGTCAATGTATCGTCCATGTTGTTTCTTCTACATGCTGATGCTCACTCCCAGTCATACTCTCAACTTGAATATTCCACAGAGCTGGACTCACCTACATCTTAGCCGGGTGTTTGATGCGCGAGATGTTGGGCCTTGCTGATTAATTATTTTTAGCATTTCTCCATTCTCCTACTTCAAGTTATCGTTATTTTCATCTGTTGCACATAAATCTGACTATTTCCGCCTGGCAACACGTAATTATTACATCCCATCTATCTGATTCACGTATTTCTGATGAATGGACTTAAGGTGCGTTTAACAAGAGAAACACATGAAGTTCTTTTTGGGCCACAGGTGCGTCACGCGTGGACTTTCAAAAAAGCAATGAGCGACGCGAAAGTGGACGTCACTTTTCAAAACTTGACGTCGCTTTTTGCGTCGCTCGTCGAGTTTTACAATGTTTAGAGAAAGGAAGAAAATTCGACATTTTTTTTAACGTGACGTCGCGTATTTTCAAACATGACGCACAAACAAGGGATTTAGATTTCGTTCGGAAAACTCTGCATAGATCAGACAGCAAGGGACTTCCGATTTTGATCTAGCTACTGTACAATTGGAATTGTAGTATCAATTGGAAGAATTGAGGCGAGGTCGCATACTCTTGACATCATCGATCAAACCTTTCAGAAGACCTCAGTGGGTCAAACCCTAAAAAAGACTCTTATACTTTAAAAATGTATAACATGTAGAAAATGTAGAACATGCAGTACCCGAGCAAACACGACAAGACCTGTACCCGGTTAGGCAAATAAATAGTACGGTATCCAACAAGAACATAATATCTCTGGACAAATTTAACATGATAAACAATCGTAGTTTGCCCTACACCATCTGGAGCCTCGCCTCTTAAAGCATTACCGCCACATGCAGTGTTCCATGGATGGCATTATACTGTTGTCGGTTCAGTGATCATTCGCCATAAACATGATAAACACGGGTCTTTTCAACTTCCCGGTATGATCATTGTGCGATTTTTCATCTTAAATGGAACAAACCTGATTTCTACGGAGCCGTGGAGGGGACATAGTTAATATTTTTTTAATTTCCCCCGAGATAATATCCCCCGAGATAATAACTAGGGGAAAATTCGCCATTGGTCAAAATTATCTGGGGGGAAATTCGCGATTGGTCAATTATCTCGGGTGAAATTATCTCGGGGGAAATTAATTTTCCCCGAGATAATTATGTAGGGGGAAATTCGCCATTGGTCAATCATCTCGGGGGAAAATAATTTACCCCGAGATAATTTCACCCGAGATAACTGACCAATCGTGAATTTCCCCCTAGATAATTATCTCGGGGGATATTATCTCGGGGGATATTATCTCGGGGAAAATTAATTTTCCCCGAGATAATTTACCCCGAGATAATTGACCAATGGCGAATTTACCCCTAGATAATTATCTCGGGGCAAATTATTTTTCCCCGAGATAATTGACCAATGGTGAATTTTCCCCTAGTTATTATCTCGGGGGATATTATCTCGGGGGAAATTAAAAAAATATTAACTATGTCCCCTCCACGGCTCCGTAGATTTCACCTACATTTTCACCTATGTTTATATCGTCAGGTATTAGTATACTAAATCAGACATACAGTATATATGGCAAAAGTGTTAGCTCGACCATGATAGTTAACGGTGCAAAATGATAGCTGAATATAGATGAATATCATGTTGGATCTATTCTGTCTCTTGGTGTACCTTTCATCGTTGACCGTTGTAAATATATCGGGACAAGGTAAGAGTACCTAAGAAAATAGAATATTTTCATCACTTTCATTTCATGTATCACTATCAATCGAGAAATTAGGATATCGGTACAATGATAGATGTTAAGAGTGTTTTTTTAGTGTTTTCCATGGTATTGCTATTATGGTAGCTAAATATTTGACGGTAAGGTGCCATTCCTTTGTTTTCAATATCGGATCAGTGGATCAGAACCTTTGAAAACCGTGCATTATAATTATGTCAAGCGACCATCTGAAACATTATTATAGCAGACCACTATTAATAATGTCAGCTTGCAGGCACTCTACAGTGAGGCACAATTCAGCTTAGTTATAAGCCATAATGATAATTATTTCTTGTAGTGGATCACTCTAGATCTCATCATTTATGGAAACAGAAGAAATTTAATCAACTACTTTGACAGCTTTGTTTTCTACACAATCTCCGGTATTGGTCTTAATGGGTTTCTTGTATAGACAAGTTTGCCCGTGTAGATACACGCTCAAACAACACATTCCAATTTCACGGACAACATCTGTATGCACACTCCGTACTAAAAGCCGTGCTTTTCAGATAGTCAAGTGAGACAGTTATACTGACACAATGTCAAGATGTTAGGGAAATATCCACAACACATTTTGACCTATGTATTCATTTATTTATTCATGTAGCACGTTCATATCCAGCAAGACTTATCAGTGCCAAAGCTCTATTCTGCATAGGTCCACTGGTAAAAATAACAAAGATTAAACAATAACAACATGTATACGTGTACACCGATAAAATCAGTATCATATTAAGACTGGTCTGTTCCTTATCGCAGAACTATCAAGATATATATCAGAAAATTTATCAAAACTATATAGATTATAAAGTAGTCCCCGCTACGAAGGAAAGGACAATCCATGTAATCTACATGCTTTATTCATATAGCAGTTCACAGAAGAAACTCCATTTATTCTCTATTTTTTTCGAAATCTGTTAGAAAAATGAGACCTGGAAATATGTTATTTTCTTCCGTGAAAGACGTTATGTCATCAATGAATCTCGTAATTTCTCCAAGGCATCCTACTTTCATACAACGTTTTGCGTCTCACTTATCAAAGAATCATACGATGCATACACAAACTTTAATACGGATAGTGACTATAATGTTTGCCTGTGATGGACGTTGAAATTCTATCTGCCATAACCCAAAATGTATCTTATGATATACATGTAAACTACTGGCACACAAACGCCACCCCGTTAACCCAATTAGACTAGGCTCATTTCTTCGTAACACAGTTTATATATTGATCAAGAGAGGAAGAGATGTCACCTAATATGCAGTGGTACGTCGACAACATGAATAATTATCAAAGACACCTTCAGGTGATACGATTCAGGTGATATGATAAGTAATTTTCATAGTAATATCGTGCCATCGCATAGTGCAAGCGTAATAATATCGTCGTGAGATGACTAAATATATGAATGTCATAAGGATCATGAAGACGAATCTATGTTTTGGTGATATAGCATGAGTCAATCACCGTATGAATCACAGCTCTCATAAATTGTGCCTACGTTGACAGGCAAAGAATGAAATACAGTTTGAAATTGAATGCTAGTACATGTCTGATATGGTCCGTGTAACCTTGCACAGTTCAATATTCGTGTTTCGTTTTTGGTTTCTCAAAATCAAAAATTGAAATTTGACCGTCAATTTTCAATTTTCGTTTTTTGTTTTTGTGTTCTGAAAATCAAAAATAAAAATTTGACCGTCAATTCTCAATTTTTGATTCTGGGATTACAAAAACATAAAACGAAAATTGATATTTGACAGTCAACTTTCAATTTTCGTTTTTCGTTATGCTTCACGCAAAAATGAAAATCAAATATTGAAAATTGCCTCGACTTGTCTGTTTATCGTTTTTTGATTTTAACTTTGACGTATCAATGTTAAGTTCGCATGTGGACGGGTTATCATGTCACTTCCGGTACGACGAGTAGAATAGAAAACGCAAATCCTGTCGTATAAGAGGTGTGGAGCGTGAGAGGCATGTGGCCCACCAGGCCATCCTCGCCAGTGTATTGACCGATTTATTAGGGTATCTATACATTGCCTTGGTTAGTTGCACACGGTAGTTCTGGATAAAAAAAAGATCAAGAGGTATCCTGTAAATCAAACCAATTATTGAGCAGGTTCAGCTAGCTCATTACTCCAATCCACTAGCTGGAGGTTTGAAAAGTGACATCGCTGGCATAAATCGACATCGAGAGTCAAGGCAAAAACTATGGTGGCCGATAAGGGACATCGCTAGGTATGTGGTTTGGTAACACGAAGGCAGGATGCGAAGCGCGAAGGCAGGATGCGAAGCGCGAAGGCAGGATGCGAAGCACGAAGTCCAAACACGAAGGCAGGATGCGAAATGCGAAGGCAGGATGCGAAGTGCGAAGGCAGGATGCGAAGCGCGAAGGCAGGATGCGAAGCGCGAAGTCCAAACACGACTTCGCGCTTCGCATCCTGCCTTCGTGTTTGGACTTCGCGCTTCGCATCCTGCCTTCGTGTTTGGACTCCGCGCTTCGCATCCTGCCTTCGCGCTTCGCATCCTGGCTTCGTGTTTGGACTTCGCACTTCGCATCCTGCCTTCGCGCTTCGCATCCTGCCTTCGTGTTTGAACTTCGCGCTTCGCATCCTGCCTTCGCGCTTCGCATCCTGCCTTCGTGTTTGAACTTCGCGCTTCGCATCCTGCCTTCGCGTTTCGCATCCTGCCTTCGTGTTTGGACTTCGCGCTTCGCATCCTGCCTTCGCACTTCGCATCCTGGCTTCGTGTTTGGACTTCGCGCTTCGCATCCTGCCTTCGTGTTACCAAACCACATACCTGAAACAATGCAGCGATGTCCCTTATCGGCCACCATATATTTCACATACATGTATATCACCAAGTTGAAATTTTCCAGTATTCTTAATGCTGAGAGATTTTGTTACCGACAACTGATTGATTTTGTCAAATTTGTTATCGAGGGTGGAGATTTCAAAATTTGATCCCTTATTTTGTTTAGTTTAAATTTTGCGTCCAACATCATTTGTCGTCCTCCATATTTTGTAATCAAATTCTGATCCTGTGATACAATTATATATACCGGTATTTAATATGTTACGTTCCTGTGATATGATTTGTAATATTATTATGCTTGGTTTCTTTGAAACACTTATTGTATGTTTTCCAATCTTATGTAAAAATTTCCGGCCATATTATTATTGTATAGCAGATGTCGTGATTGATATGAAGAATTAGGCAAATCTCCACATTCGTATATCCGACGTTAAAATACTGACGGATGACGTTGTCTTTCTGTAATAAAATCGAGCATAAATGAACTATACTTTGAATCAAGAAAATCAGCGATTTTGACTGTATCGAGTGACGAAATGGTTCCAGTAATAAAGAAAGACTGGTCATGTGCTCGTGTATGTAAACACATACAAACTTTATTCTTCATGTAAACCATGGCGACGAGAAAGGCGACTATACTCTGGTCTCGGCATTGGTAAATAAAATAATGCAAATGGGGGCCTGGCCTCGCTTTCATCGAGTCATGCGCAGTGGCATTTGTTTTGACTTCGCGCTTCGCATCCTGCCTTCGTGTTTGAACTTCGCGCTTCGCATCCTGCCTTCGCGCTTCGCATCCTGCCTTCGTGTTTGAACTTCGCGCTTCGCATCCTGCCTTCGCGCTTCGCATCCCGCCTTCGTGTTTGGACTTCGCGCTTCGCATCCTGCTTTCGTGTTACCAAACCACATACCTGAAACAATGCAGCGATGTCAGTAGTAATGTAAGAGCATTTGCTGCCCCATTGACCTCAGAAATTTGCATATTAGGGAGGTCACGGGAGGGTGACAGCCAATCAGAAGCGAGTATTGTGTCACATGGGGTCATGTGTGGTGGTGGGAGGTGGGTGGTGGGTTTAAGATGGCGGCTGTGGTGGTGGGAGGTGGGTGGTGGGTTTAAGATGGCGGCTGTGGTGGTGGGAGGTGGGTGGTGGGTTTAAGATGGCGGCTACAATTGCTGCAGGGGATGTATTCAGGATGTATTCATCCGCGGTGATGCGGTCTGACCGCGGTTTTGGCGGTGATTCGGTCTCGGGGAAAAAGCTTCCGCGGAGAAAAAGTAGTCCCTAGATAAAATGGTCCGATGGGGTCGAGTGAGGTATCAAAGTGAAGCTTATGTGAAGGGGCATCTAATGGGCTGGGTGTGGGGTTGAACTATCGGCATTCTGCGCATGCGCGGTTGCCGAAGGGTATGAAAGTAGACGTTTTGGAGCCAGGGGAGCCCCTAATGGTCCAATCGGGTCGAGTGAGGTATCAAAGTGAAGCATTCGTGAAGGGACATCTGATGGGCTGGGTGTGGGGTTGAACTATCGGCATTCTGCGCATGCGCGGTAGCCCAAGGGTATGAAAATAGACGTTTTTGAGCTAGGGGAGCCCCTAATGGTCCGATGGAGGCGTATGAGGTATCAAAGTGAAGCATTCGTGAAGGGGCATCTAATGGGCTGGGTGTGGGGTTGAACTATCGGCATTCTGCGCATGCGCACAACGATGGGGTCGAGTGAGGTATCCAAGTGAAGCTTATGTGAAGGGGCATCTAATGGGCTGGGTGTGGGGCTGACATATCGGCCTAAAACATTCAAGCTAGTGTGGTGATAATAAAATTTAAAAATCACATGTCCAACACATACTCACATAATGAAAGCAAGAATCGAACTTGCGACCCCTCGAGATGAAGGATACCCGTCCAGGTTTCATTTTTTTTTTAGGTGTACTGAAATGCTCTCTCTAATTTATGCCACGCTATCTATTTTTACATCTAGGTTGAAGATTTATATCGACACTGCTACACACTTTTCGAGATGTGTTTTCACTTTCGATGAAAGCACAAAACAGTCTAAAATGAGTCTAAAAAAATTCACCTACGCTAATATTTTCTAGTGTTTTGTAGAATATAGATTCGCGTTCATTTCTATTTCGTCAAGAAAAAATGTTTTGTAGAATATAGATTCGCGTTCATTTCTATTTCGTCAAGAAAAAATTTTCATCTCGAAAATTGGCAGATTGAAATGTTCTCTCTCTCTCTCATTTTATGCCACGGTATCTATTTTTACAGCTGTCAACTGTTATGGTTTGGTCACAATGTTGCCATTTTCTCCCCTATATTTAGCGTCCACAAAAAGAAGAGTATATTACAGCAATTATGTTCAAGAAAACACCCCGCTAGAAAATTGTCTTCAAATTGTCTGTTGTTGTGGGAGTATAAAAAAATCCTGGTCGCTAGAAAATTGTCTTCAAATTGTCTGTTGTTGTGGGAGTATAAAAAAATCCTGGTCAACGGCGCGTATATTTCGTGCGACGCTATGTTGCCAATGCATTGAAATTTGAATAGGTTGTCTGCATGGGTTTCAACGCAAGTATAGTACTAAAGTCTAGCTTACCTGATAAAAGAGTTTAGTCCAGATGTATACCTATATTCCATACTCCCGGGCGTTTGATGCATATCTGGGGGCTGTTTTTTTCCTAGGTGGGTATAACACACCATGAAGCCTTCATCACGATGCATTCGTATCCTAAAAAAATATGGGTATCACCACGAATCTCATTCCATATATATTTTTTCGAAATTCACAGATATTTCCATCGGTAAATCCGGTGTTCAGTATACCACATGGATGAAATGAACGCACTAAACTATGAAGCTAATGATTTTGGTCAGCGGCACACACATGCTCCCTGGTTTGGTGTCGACATCCCAGCGGTTTTCTGTTTCTTGGCTTGTCACGCATTTTTCGAAATTCACAGATATTTCCATCGGTATAAATCCGGTCTTCAGTTTACCACATGAATGAAATGAAAACACTAAACTATCAAGCTAATGATTTCGGCCAACGGCACACACACACATGTTTCCTGGCTCTTCCTGGTGTCATGGTGTCGACACCCCAGCGGTTTTCTGTTTCTGGGGTGTGACGGTAGATGAATTTCTCCCCTCCATACACCCACGTGGGGTAGGTGACCATCATTCAGCCAATGAACTATAAGAAAAAGATATGTGTGTGCATATTAATAAACCACGTTGGCTGTATAGGTCGTAGAAAATGAGCGCCTAAATAATGAACACATTTCATTACACTGTTGCGAATTGTTGCGAGTGCACGGGTGACTCAGTGCGTTTTCATCACATCCAGCTTTCACAGAATAGAATATCGGCTTATAAATTTGGGGTGGTGTGGGTAATTCGACAGTCTTCAAGGGGCCCGCCTTGAAAGTCTGACAGATTTTTCAGTTTGATGAAAACATTATTTTTCGGCTACAAATAAATAATGCGTGAATTCTGATAGAACGTGAAACAATGTTTTATTCAGGTGAACAATTACTATATATTACGTATACAAGGTAATTTCAATAATACAAACAAGTCAATTCAATTATTTTTATTGCTCGACTCAATTTACCTGGATACTTAGCAATGAGAGTCCACTGATTTGTTTAGCTGTAGCTGAGTTCCTACATAAAGTGTCTATCTTCCCAAGTGACACCAGCAGTAAGCAAAACAAAATATAAACCATGGTACTTGTATATTACATGATATATTGTTTAGTGGTATGTATCTCGGGTATGGGGAGGGAGTCAGCAAAATGAGGGGTGGGCTGTTTTGATAGGTAATGTTGGATTTTTATAACTGAGCCGGTTTTTCGTGTAAACCATCGCAGCGAAAAGGGAAAATCGGCGAGTAGTGGACAAAGGGAAAATTGGGAAGTACTGACCATGCCCCAGAATACTTCATATGCATATCACGGCCTTAAGGCCTATGTAAGATGTAATCTACTTCACATTTTAGTAGTATAAAAAGCGCAAGTCCTATTGACCTTGCCCCTCCAAAGAAATAAAATCGGCCCTATTTTACAGGAGTATATACGCAGGTCACGTGGGTTGTGACGTTACTTCCGGGTTTTCACTAAAAACTACCTCCAAACATAGAAGAGTTCCAATTTTTCCCCTTAGACGTCCGTATGTTCATCCTCCAAACCCAGAAGAGTTCCAATGTTCAACCTCCGGGGTGTTTTTCACCGGCCTGGCCCGCCCCAGCACGCAGCGCGCGCGCGCGAACGCAGGTTCTCCGGGCGCAGCGCGCGTGGTTATAGTAAGTAAAGTGGCCATTTTGGGGCAGTGAAGGAAGGTATTTGGGGTCGAGATGGACCATCCTTGGTCTGAATGCGTCCTGGGAGGTGTCATTTTGTAGTTCTCGGGGTGTACATTCCGAATTGAGGGATGTTCCCGTCATCTGTGACGTCATCGATGACGT
>JAVTVY010039033.1:0-16021 GCA_036873755.1 Hanleya hanleyi | reverse complement strand
TGTCTTTACACATATTATATACGGTATGATATGCTTCTGTTATATGTATTCCTCACGTCATTCACGTCACGTCAAATTTTTGAATTTGGTGCTAATACTGTTATATGGAAAATGGAATAGATCTTTGGATTATGGACGCGGATGTTCTCTAATGGACGACGGCTGGATTATGAATGACGGACTAGACGCTTGTAATGGTAATCTGACCCTATGCTCATCATTTCACCCAGTTTAAACCAGGGAGATATGTCCGCGTATATAATTCCCCACTTAGCTCAACTTCATTCTCTTATGTGTTGTCGAGGTTACAAGCGTCTAGTCCGTCAGTAGTAGTGTAAGCGTAAATTGAGTATTTAGCGCCTCACTGCGCATGCGCGAGAAAAAAAATTATCCGGTATTGGGGCGGTGTGCGCAGGAGTGTTGTGCGCAGGTATGACGTCACTTCCGGTCTGGGTGAATGGGGCGTGACCTTGGGGGCATGTATTCCTCCGCGGTGATGCGGTCTGGCGGTGATGCGGTCTGCCTCCGCGGACCGAAAGTAGTCCCAAACCCGTGGGTTTTCGTGGAAGTGTTCGGCAATCTGTAGGGACCGCTAGTGGACCGATGGGGTCGAGTGAGGTATCCAAGTGAAGCTTAGGGGAGGGGGCATTTGATGGGCTGGGTGTGGGGTTGAAATATCGTCATTCTGCGCATGCGCGGTGGCCCAAGGGTATGGAAATAGACGTTTTGGGATCTAGGGGAGTCCCTAATGGTCCGATGGAGTTGTATGAGGTATCAATGTGAAGCCTATGTGAAGAGGCATCTGACTGGACTAGTGTTTCGCCCGTTGTCAACATTCTACGCATGCGCAGACAGGGAATTGTGGGAAAAGGGTGTGGAAATAGACGTTTTAGGATCCAGGGGAGCCCCTAATGATCCTATGGTGTCGTATGAGGTATCAATGTGAAGCCTATGTGAGGAGGCATCCGCCTGGGCTAGTGTGTCGTTCGTTGTCATTAGTCTGCGCATGCGCAGACAGGGAAATGTGGGAAAAGTGTGTGGAAATAGACGTTTTGGGGTCTAGGTGGGTCCCTGTTGGGCCGATTGGGTCGAGTGAGGTATCCATGTGAAGCAGTCGTGAGGGAGTATCCGACGGGGTGGGTGTAACGTGGAACTGACGTCATGCTGCGCATGCGCAGTAGAGAAAGTGTATGGAAATAGACATTTTGGCACCGACAGGGGTCACTATGGGTCCGATGGAGTCGTATGAGGTCTTATGTTGAAGCTCTTGTAAAGCAGCATCCGATTGGACTCAGGGTTCGTCTGTGTGCCAGGGTCTGCGCATGCGTAGTCTGGCCGTAGTATAGAAAGCAGGCATGTTGGGGGATGCGTGGTGGTGTGTTTTAACCCACCACTAGGGGTCCATGGTTGTGGTTGGGTGGGTTGTGACGTCACTTCCGGGTTTCACTAAAACTACCTCCAAACATAGAAGAGTTCCAATTTTTACTTAGACGTCCGGATGTTCAACCTCCGGGGTTTTCCCCGGCCCGGCCGCAGCGCGTGCGCGCGAGTTACTCCGACCGAGTGCGCGCGCGCGCGGATTATCCGGAAGTGTGCAAGGGCACTATATCACATCGGGGTATATATTTCATCCAAGTATAGCGGAAAGCGGTTGTCATGAATAACAACAAGTTCAGCAAGGTTTATACAGTTTATTATCCCCAATGTTACACCATACTCAGGCTGGGGGAGCCGCCCTGGGTATGTTTAGTATGTTCACAGCAAAACAAAATTGAAATATCAAACATCATGTGTTATTATTTAACGCACCGTCACATTTAATGTTTACTGAGCTCAAGTCAACGATCAGCATGTAGACATAGAGAGTATGTGCGGCATGTTATGGTATTCATCAGTGCGCGGGTGACGCATTCAACCGATGGGGGTGGTCGGTCAGCTTGGTAAGGAAAAATGTGACATTGGTTACCCTCTCTACCACCCATTGTATGTTGGGGCGTTGACGATGTGCCCATCTCAAGGCATCCACGGTGTCCAGTATCTCCAGCATCGTCTCTAGTGACCTCCGGTTAATAATGGTGAACGGCTGGTCAGACACATAGATATTATTGCCGGGATAATAATACCGTAACTGGCCCGTCTTTTTGTGACGTAAGATGTACCCGAAAGCGACATTCAACTTGAAGGCCGTAGTTTGATCTTTGAAGATGGCTTCCACGTAGCTGCGTAGACGGGTGCGGTCGGTCAGTGGGAAATTGTAGATATCTGGAATGGGGCGATCACGGTGGAAAATGTGCCGTATCATGGGCCATTGGCGCCGATCGATGTCATTCACTGGATGGGCGTCCTGTAACAGATCGCTAGGAATATCCACTGCATCTTCCAGAAAATGTTCGATGTCGTCAGGCGTATGACTGGCAACAGTAATGCTAGGAACTGGCTGGATATCTAGGCTCTTCTGAACTGTGGGTATAGGCGGGCTCTCCGTGATCGCATCACCAGTGGCGTTCGTGTCCCCGGGCTTATCTTCACTGGGTTTGACCTTCCGCGGCTCCTCTTCAGTAGGAAGTTGTCGCTCATGCCATGGTACCGGGGCATGACTCAACCGCTGATGCCGTCTTAACTGACTGCGTCGTTTGAAGAGTTGACCACATTCATTACATTGTTCCTTCGCGCCCTCGTGGAGTGAGCGTTCGTGGCGCAGTAAATGATCCTCCCGATTAAATGACTGTGCGCAGGTTATACAAGCATATAGTGTACCGTTGTGGATGGAGGAATCGTGTCGTCGCAAATCTTCTGGGCGAGTAAACTGCTTCTGGCAAGTTGTGCAAGTGAACATCTTGATGGTTGACAGAGAGTCTGATGAAACGGCAAGGCCGCTTCCCTTTTATAGCACGCTAGCTGGTGATCTATTTTTAGCACACTCTACCCCAAGTCGAGGATCGAGACTGGTGTACTGGTGTACGACTGAGCGGCATTGCGCGTGCGCGCGCGCATGAAGACCCTCATATACCCCAATGCAGGCGCAGACGTGAAGTGCCCAATGGCGGATAATGGCGGATACACCGCCATTGTGGGAAAATGGCGGATAATGGCGGATACACCGCCATTGTGGGAAAATGGCGGATAATGGCGGATACACCGCCATTGTGGGAAAATGGCGGATAATGGCGGATACACCGCCATTGTGGGAAAATGGCGGATAATGGCGGATACACCGCCATTGTGGGGAAATGGCGAATACGTTGACCGGAAAGACCCGAAGGTGAACGCCATTGTGGAAAAACCCCACAGACAGGTTATTACATGCATTCCTATGATGTTCACGCATAATAAAAGGATTGACCTGTAATCTGTGTTGTTGTTGTTGCTCTCTTTTTTGGACTAAGCCATCAGAATAGTATGCATCACGGACTACACCCGTAGAGCTACATCTAGGCGCCCATGTGTGACCTGGTCTATAAAACACGTCCCTCTGGATCCCACACCTTCATTTCTATGGTTGCAGAGCCATGACGGAGATCCAGCCCTATGCGACTCGCATTTTACAGCATGCCACCGTGTTAATTCACTCACGGGTTACCGAGCAGTGGTCCGGTCCATGTTTGCAGATGGCGACGACAACGAGGGGCGACGCCAGATCCTGAACGAGTTCACAGAAGCGGTCCTCGACAGAGTGCACTCGATGGAGAGGTGTGCCATCACTCACCACTACTGGACTATGGCAGCCATCCTTGATGCTCGGGCTATGGACCACGAGCGCTCACGCCGGAACCAGCGACGGCTGGTTGGCCTAGTCATGGTCTGTGCCCTAGTGACCCTGCCGCTGTGGTATTGACAGTGGGACCTGACTATAAATACGAGGGTCAGACAGAGTGTGTGTCATTCACCGTTCGTCATTGGAGCAAGCATGTCACCAGTCCTACGAGCCATCCTTCCCCTTACACCCCGGGTGGGGTTACACGTCTATGAAGATAAAGTCACCCTCGTGGAAGACCGTGGGGATGTTTGCTGGTCGCCCGCTGAGACCGTATCGAATACGGTTACGCTACACCGTGACGGCTGGACCAAATTTAAACGGGTGTTGAGCGGCGAGCTCGATGGACACCTCATCCACATAGACAATGCCATCTACGTATAGCGTGGACCCTTCTTCCCACGCCTGGGCCGCTACCAAGACCCTACGCGAAGCTTCACCCTAGACCCCGATCTGTGGATAGCCTTCGAGAAAGTGGTGCCTATCGTGGACCAGCTGTTTACACCGGACGACGGTCATCAGACGAGTTGGAGTGGGCTCGTGCCCTGAGAGAAGCAGCGGCAGAACCCAATGAACAACTGTCTAGCCACGAACCAGACGACGATGCCATTGATTACCCGGCTAGACTCAGCCCAGTGACATGACCACCTGATCCTTTGATCTCACTATAAATACGAGAGACAGTCGAATCTGGTACCATTCACGTACTGACCATGACGGAGCATATAACACTGGCGTATCTCAGCTTGACCCCCCAGGTTTTCCTGCACGTGTATGCGGATAAGGTCGGTATCCTGGAGGAGGTGGGAGACATCTGCGATGCGGACCCTACACAACCGTGCCCGGCTAACATTCGCCTGTCTCGGGAGGGTTGGACCAAATTCAAACGGGTGTTGTCTGGTGAACTGGACGGCGACCTCATCCACCTGTGTCACGATGTGTACATCCGACGCGGCCCTTTCTTTGCTCAATTGGCTCGGCTAGATGGGGGTACACTGCATTTTACCCTTCACCCTGATCTATGGTCTGCATTGGAAGATGCCGTAGTAGATGTGGATCAAGTGCTTATCAAGCGGTCATCAGACGAGTTGGACTGGTCATTTACCATGGACACTGTGGAAGCCCACGAAGAAAATAAGAAAGAAACTCCGGCCCAAGATATACCTGTTATAAATAAACGATAGAGCCAGGTTCCATCATCATTTGTCACCATGAAGCGCTGGGAGAAGGTGTTGGATAACTTATACTACAGTCCCGACAGTCCGGCGGCCTATAGCGCATTGTCGGCTCTCTATCGAGCGGCCAAACCCCAGGGGATACAACGTGCCCAAGTCCGAGATTGGTTAAGAAGACAAGACACCTATACCTTACATCGATCTGTCCGTCGCCATTTTCTACGGAACCGGGTCATCGTGGGAGGAATAGATGCCCAGTGGCAAGCGGATTTGGTCGATATGAGCGCCTTTGTGAAACAGAACGATGGGAATCGGTATATCTTGACGTGCATCGATATCCTGTCGAAGTATGCGTGGGTGGTACCCATCCGGACGAAAACGGGGGTGAATCTCATAGCGGCGTTCAAAGACATCTTCAAGACCGGGCGCAAACCTTTGTATTTGCAAACCGACGAAGGCACGGAATTCCTCAACAGACCGTTCCAAGCCTTTCTCAAGAAACAGAAGGTCTTCTTCTTCCATACGTACAACGAGACCAAGGCGTCCGTGGTGGAAAGGTTCAACAGGACATTCAAGGCCGCATGTATAAATATTTCACCTATAAGAATACAAGGCGGTACATCGATGTTCTCCCGAAACTGGTGAGGGGTTACAATCGAGCCTATCATCGGAGTATAGAGAGAGCCCCATTACCGTGACCCAACGCAATGAAGCCCAAGTCCGGCGTGTCTTGTACCCCAGACCATCGCAGCGAACGCCGAAGGCGGTGTTCAAGGTCGGGGACCCTGTACGGATCAGTAAAGTCAAAGGTCAATTTGAGAAAAGTTACTTGCCCAACTGGAGCGATGAGCACTTCCTGATTAAACGGCGCCTACCCCGACAGTAGCGAGTCTATGAACTGGAAGATCTTCAAGGGGAACCGTTGCTAGGGACGTTTTACGAGACGGAATTACAGCCTGTCGTAAAAACACAGCAAGACTACTACATGGTGGAGCAGATTTTGAAAACGGAACGTCGACGTGGCAAACTGTTTCATTTCGTCAAATGGCAAGGCTGGCCCAGTTCCTTCAATTCCTGGGTCGCTGCCAACCAGGTGAAACGACTGTAAAGCCAGACACCACTGCCGTCATCCTTCATTCCACGTCCGACCACAGTGCTATGGACAAACAGCAGCTGCCTCTGAACACAGCGTCTCCCAAAACGCGCAAAGCGCAAGTGGGCTTTGTGGTGGTATTGCTAACCCTGCTGAGTGTGTTGTACGGAGGTGTGTTTTACGACGTAGCCTATGTCAGCACGTTACTTAACCAACTGAGAACACCAGCCACCAGTGAAACCGGTCTACAGATAGCACCAGTCAACCCCGTATCGAGCCCAGTCGCCACCACACCCCGTGTACAAGCCACGTCGAGCTCCACACCAAGCTCCACATCTACACCAAGTACACCCAGTACGTCTGAAGACCCACCGGATTTCATCCCTCACAGTGAACAGACAACGACCACCGACGTTGTACCCTCCCCCATCATCACTCGCAGTGAACAGACAACGACGACCGACGTTGTACCCACCACTCCAGTTCACTCGTACGAAATTTACAAGAGCGGGTTACCACGACAACGGATACAGCTCGAACCATGGACCCTCGGTGGCAGCATCCCTTCACGTGTCTCATCGCAGGACCGACGGGTTCCGGCAAAACGCACTTCGTCCGGAAGCTCCTTCAACACGCCGACAGCATGATCACCCCATCTATTGCCCGAGTCGTGTGGTGTTACGAAGAATGGCAGGAAGCGTATGCAGCAATGCCCCACATCACGTTCGTGGAAGGCCTACCCAACCTGACCGATTTGGAACCCGACTGCTTGGTGGTTCTGGATGATCGCATGGCGGAGACGGATGCGCGGGTCACCCAACTCTTTACCAAAGGCAGCCACCATCGACGGCTCAGCATCATCTACATTGTGCAGAATCTGTTCAGTAAAACAAAGAACATCGGAACATCAGCTTAAATGCCCACTACCTGGTGGTCTTCAAAAACCCGAGAGATACCACTCAACTGCTGCACCTGGCGAGACAGATATATCCCGGCCGCACACCGTTTGCGTTGGAAGCCTTCAAAGATGCCACAACCCCTCAGCACGGGTATATGCTCTTCGACCCCAAGCAAGCCACCCCCGACCACCTTCGACTACGGACCGGCATCTTTCCCGGAGAGACCCACCACGTGTACATGCAAAAATAATGTAAACACATCCACAGTGGCGCCCCCAGCTGGGGTGTGTGTGTTTGATGATGGGGATAATAAAAAGAATGAATACTACAGCATGGTTGACTTTGTCTCTGTTCTCTGAAGTAGATAAAAAGGGCAGAGTTGTGGGTTCTGGCATTAGTTGTACATGATGTCTGCGCGAGTACGGAAGCACGCTCCCACGCTCCGTGTATTGAAGACGGCCCCACCGGAGTTGGTCCGAACCATTGTACGCGGTGCGGACCCTGACCTTGTACGCTGTCTGTGCGAGATCGGGTACAACCTGTTAAAAGGCAACGTACCACTGACTCCGGCTCAGAAGACCAAGTTGACCAAGCATAAGACAGATCTCCGAACCCTAGTCCAGAAGCGGGTACCACAAACACAAAAGAAAAAGGTGTTACAGAAAGGCGGCTTTCTCGGGGCCATCTTAGCACCGTTGGCCGCTTCCGTGTTGGGTCCAGTATTGGGTGGTCTCTTCGGCCGACAATGAACCACACGAAAATGGTCTCGTCGAACCACGGTTCCTTCAAAACCTCCAATCGCTCTACCCTGTTCCACCTACGGTGAAGACCATAAACACCCTCGATGAAGAGATGCAACAGATCTTACAGAGACCGGGGTTAAGTGACAGTGAGAAAGTACAACGGTACAATGAGACGCTTCAACGGTACATGACGTTCATGGACCAATACAAAATCCTCTACCCCACCACCACCACCACCACCACGCGACACACCGCCGACCTCAGCACCGCTCCAACAGCCGCCATTACCAGGGGTACCACCCACAGCCCCACAGTGGATGGAAGACGAAGTGCTGAAGAGTGTACCTGCATCGTTCAAGAAACAAGCTGGCCTGGTATTACAACCGATGAAACAGAATCCTAACATAACTTGGAATGATAAAGGCGAACTCCTGGTACAGAATCAGGTGGTTCCCGGCACCCACATGACGGATTTACTGAATGACCTGATGCGTCAACGCAGGTCGCACACCGATCCTAGAGGATGGGAGGTCTTCGCTCAAGGCTTGAAAGACATGCATGTACCACAGGAATTGGTGGGGAACCCCCACCGCTGGGCCTCTATGCAGCGGACCCAGCAATCGCCGAGTGGAACACTACCTTCTTGGGATGCCGAATTGGAACCGGAGTCACCCCCCAAAACACCACCACAACGGGCACCTTCTTTTCGCGCCTTTAAAAAACCACCTTTGATCAAGACACCCCACATCTCCAGAGCCGTGACACGTAGCAAGTCACCGCGACGAACACGACGCCGGACACAACCGCCCAAGGCCTGGAACACCTATTAAACCAACAGCAGCAGCAGGACAGCTCAGTCGCCATGTTTTACCTCACCCTACCCAGTAACAGTTCGCTGGATGTGTTTCCTGACAACACCGTGGCCAAGTACGTGACCCAGTTACCGCAACCGTTGCATTTACCTGGACGATGGGAATGTGGCCACGTGGATATCCAATACCCTTACCCGTGGTACAACGTGCGAGCCAATGAAGTGTGGTACGAGGTGACCTACGAAGGAAAAGACACCCGACTCACCCTCCCCGAAGGCCAATACGATACTCCCAAGGAGTTCATGGGTGGGCTGTCAAGACTGTTGCATTATAAGGCTCTACGGGAGGTCACGAATACTTCAAACCCCATCAAAGCCTATCCCTCCAAGAATCACGTGAACTTCGATTACAACGCACACAACAAGGCAGAGCTTATCGTCACCGCCAACGCGAGTGTCGTACTGAGTCCTATCCTACAGCAAATGCTGGGTTTCGATCTACGGACGTTCGCTGGTCCCACCGCCCACCAAGGCGAGATCCCGATGGATATGAAGTCGGGTATATACGGACTCTACGTCTACTCGGACGTGGTGGACAACCACATCGTGGGCGATATCAACACACCTCTGTTACGGGTGGTGCCCATTAAAAAGTTGTATGGAGATCAAGTCACCCACAGTTTCACCCACATGCTCCACCTGCCCGTACGACAAACCCACATCAACACGATCACGGTGGATATAAGAGATGACACGGGACGACCGGTGGCATTCGAACGCGGGAAAGTGGTGGTAACACTTCATTTTCGACAAGCACGTGCTTCCCACTTTGCATAATGAAAGTACCTTACGAGTGCGATGCACGCAGCTATATGGACTATTATGCCCAACAGGCCGGGGGTGGCTTTCCGGTTTTTAGTGGTGCACGCATGCAACGTGGACATGAAGTGGGGAACATACTCGGGAGCATCGTCAAAACGTTCCTGCCCTTGGTGACGCGTGGGGTGAAAGCAATCGGCAAACAAGCGGTACGCAGTGGACTGCAAGTGGCCGGTGATGTCTTGGGGGTACGGCACCCAAAGAAGCCTTGAAACGGCGGGCCAAAGAAGCGGGAGGCGTCTTGGTGGCCAAAGCACAACGCACCGTAGGAAATAAAAGACCTGCACCACCGAGACCACGCACCAGTCGACGTCCGACCCAGCGATGACGCACATCGAAGACCCAGGATATCTTTTCTTAAAACATGTCCTTAATCCACGCAGAGTCCTGCCCCTCCACCAACAGTGAATTTGATTTGTGGACCGTCCCGCCCACACAGACCAGTGCCGAACAAGGATTATCGGTGGAGCATCTCCCGCTGTCCAGCATCAACGCAACAGGGCCCATCGAGTTCACCATCAGTAATGCGGATACGGCCTATGTGGATTTAGCCCATACATACTTGTATGTGAAAGCCAAGATCGTCAATGGAGATGGCACCAGAATCGCCGACCAAGCAACGGTGGGCCCGACGAATCTCTGGCTGCACTCGATGTTTCAACAGGCGGATATATTTCTCAGCGACAAACTCATCAGTGACTCGACCAACACGTACCCCCATCGAGCCTACATCGAGACGCTGTTGTCGCATGGGCGAGAGGCTAAAAAATCTCAACTGACAGCCGCTTTATTCTACCAGGACAAAGCCGAGCACATGGGCGCAGAGAACGACAATACGGGATATAGCAAACGGAAGGCTTTGACCGCGAACGGCGTCGCGGTGGATCTCATAGGTCGACTGCACGCAGACATGTTCATGCAAGACCGGTACCTCTTGAACAAGATCCCCATCAACATCCGACTGATACGGGCGCCTCCGACCTTGGCCTTGATGGCCACTAACGTAGAGGCGCATGCAGCTGACTATAAGATTGTCATCGAAGACGCAGTCCTGTATGTCCGAAAAGTGAAACCGAATCCAGCCGTTCAATTGGGACACATGAAAGCCTTGGAAACAAAACCAGCCCAGTACCCTATCCGACGTGTGTACAAACCAAAGTGTTCTCTGTGTCTGCTGGAAATATGAGCGCCAACAAAGAAAACCTGTTCCTGGGGGAACTACCCAAGCGATTGATCCTGGCCTGTGTGCAAAATACCAGTTTCAGTGGAGCCTACCCAGAGAATCCGTTTGACTTTAAACATTTCGTCATCAATTTTGTGGCCCTGCATGTGGATGGACAACAGGTGCCAGCCACGGCCTTAACACCGAACTTTAGGCGCGCGAATTTCATTGGAGCCTATCAGAGCCTGTTTACAGCCACCGGTCAAATCAACCAGGACGAAGGGAATTTCATCAGTCGGGAGGACTACGGGAACGGAAACACGTTGTTCTGTTTCGATCTGACCCCCACCTTAGAGAACGACCATCAGCTGGCCCTGGCCAAGCAAGGCAATTTACGGTTGGAAATCCACTTTCAACGAGCCCTCCGGAGCACCGTCAATGTCATCTGCTACGCCGAGTTTGACAACATCATTCAAGTGGACAAGGCGCGCAACATCCTGTGTGACTTCTCCACCTAACATGGATACAGACCAGATAACCACCGTGCTGGGGAATGACCCAGGGACACGTATGATGTTTCAAGGGGTGTTCGCCCGAGATGTGTTCCCATTAGACCGTATGTATCCTGCTGCTTACGTTCTCAACACGGACCCGATGGATCGGCCTGGTGAACATTGGGTGGCCGTGTACTTGACAGAACAGCAGGGCGAATACTTTGACCCGTACGGCCTGCCACCCTCCATCCCGATTTAACAGACTTCATGGATCAAGGCACAGAGACGTGGTGTTGAAACAGTCAAACGTTGCAAAGCCTGACCAGTAGCGTGTGCGGACAATATTGCTTGTTTTACCTGTACCATCGATGCCGGGAAGACCCTTATCTACCATCGTACAGATGTTTGACGAGTACCCCAAGGCCGAGGACCGCGATGTACTCGTCTATGACTGGGCCGCCCATCATTTCAATGTACAAGCTCCGTTCTGGGCTTGAATTCTTTCAATGTACACACGCCCGCTGTTCTGGGCTTAAGTTTACAAGCCCCCTGTTCTGGGCTTCAGTTCTTTCAATGTACAAGCCCGCTGTTCTGGGCTTCAGTTCTTTCAATGTACAAGCCCCTTGTTCTGGGCTTCAGTTTTCACGTGGTTGTTCTCACGTTGTTGTTGTTGTTCACTGAATAAAAAAAATGAGATCTCACCAAAAACCCTGTCTTGTGTGTTTTATTCATAATGCATAAATGCCCAATGTGGAGATTCAGTCAAACTGAAATCAGTGGTGTAGGGTGGGGCCAAAATGTAACCCATCAATGTTAGAATGCAAGAGCACTATA
Organism: Hanleya hanleyi; assembly: GCA_036873755.1. Classification (NCBI taxonomy): domain Eukaryota; kingdom Metazoa; phylum Mollusca; class Polyplacophora; order Lepidopleurida; family Hanleyidae; genus Hanleya; species Hanleya hanleyi. Next base: position 4,177 of record JAVTVY010039033.1, on the reverse strand, counting down.
GTAAAATAGAGAGCCAATGAAATCAGCCCACAGACCAAGTACGTGTTTTGGTCTAGGTTTGGAACGGGCATTTCATTGAGGTGCGTGTAAAGGAAGACGGTGGGTGAAGACTCGTCCAACACGTATAGATTAAGTTTATTACTATAAGTTATATGAGCATAATGCATGAAACTGGCTTTGAACACCGTATTAGCCAATCAGTGGCCTAGAATTGAGCCAAAGGTAACCCATCCATGTCCAGAAAACATTACCCGGGTGTACAAGAACCCGGATGTAGGCGCGAACGTAGGCGAAAGCATCCCAGTACCCGAATGGAGGCGCAGACGTGTACCTAGTACCCGTCCATTGGTTGTTTTCTCGATCGCTCATTGGCTCTTTTTTCTGACCGCTGATTGGTCCAAATGGAACTTCCCATCCTTCCCAGGTTAATTTACAATCCCATTTTTGGGGTTCAGGCTCTGTATATATCGATGCCGCAACATTGTCTCATTGGACATTGGACCTTTTGACCTGGATGTGACCTTTGACCTTTTGACCCGACATGCAATTCATCCGCGCACTGCCGGTGATGACGCGCACTTCCGGAGAACGCGCGCGCGCGCTGCGGCCGGGGCGGGCCGGGCCGGGCCGGGCCGGGCCGGGAAAAACCCCGGAGGTTGAACATCCGGACGTCTAAGTAAAAATTGGAACTCTTCTATGTTTGGAGGTAGTTTTAGTGAAACCCGGAAGTGACGTCACAACCCACCCAACCACAACCATGGACCCCTAGTGGTGGGTTAAAACACACCACCACGCATCCCCCAACATGCCTGCTTTCTATACTACGGCCAGACTACGCATGCGCAGACCCTTGCACACAGACGAACCCTGAGTCCAATCGGATGCTGCTTCACAAGAGCTTCAACATAAGACCTCATACGACTCCATCGGACCCATAGTGACCCCTGTCGGTGCCAAAATGTCTATTTTCATACACTTTCTCTACCGCGCATGCGCAGCATGACGTCAGTTCCACGTTACACCCACCCCGTCGGATACTCCCTCACGACTGCTTCACATGGATACCTCACTCGACCCAATCGGCCCACCAGGGACCCACCTAGACCCCAAAACGTCTATTTCCACACACTTTTCCCACAATTCCCTGTCTGCGCATGCGCAGACTATTGACAACGAACGACACACTAGCCCAGGCGGATGCCTCCTCACATAGGCTTCATATTGATACCTCATACGACACCATAGGATCATTAGGGGCTCCCCTGGATCCTAAAACGTCTATTTCCACACCCTTTTCCCACAATTCCCTGTCTGCGCATGCGTAGAATGTTGACAACGGGCGAAACACTAGTCCAGTCAGATGCCTCCTCACATAGGCTTCACATTGATACCTCATACAACTCCATTGGACCATTAGGGACTCCACTAGATCCCAAAACGTCTATTTCCATACCCTTTGGCCACCGCGCATGCGCAGAATGCCGATATTTCAATCCCACACCCAGCCCATCAGATGCCCCTTCACGAATGCTTCACATTGATACCTCACTCGATCCAATCGGTCCACTAGCGGTCCCTACAGATTGCCGAACACTTCCACGAAAACCCACGGTTTTGGGACTACTTTCGGTCCGCGGAGGCAGACCGCATCACCGCGGAGAAATACATGCCCCCAAGGTCACGCCCCATTCACCCAGACCGGAAGTGACGTCATACCTGCGCACAACACTCCTGTGCATACCGCCCCAATACCGCCCCAATTTTTTTTCTCGCGCATGCGCAGTGAGGCGCTAAATACTCAATTTACGCTTACACTACTACTTCCGTCATTCATAATCCAGCCGTCGTCCATTAGAGAATATCCGCGTCCATAATCCAAAGACCTATTCCATATTCCATATAACAGTATTAGCACCAAATTCAAAAAGACAATCATAGTATTGTAATGAATTCACTCTAAATAATTCGCCACGGCTTATTGGTTCCAGGTGTAGGTGTAATAATGAAGAATCCACTCGTAATCGGACTTCACCAGCGGGAAGGTACATATTCTGCCATGTTCAATGGGGGGGTATCAGTAAAAGTATCACATCCAACTTACGCACCATACGGAATCACCCCAAATTAACAGGCATTCGGTCCTGTATCAGCATTAACTGATCTGCTTCAACCTTCCCTTATGAATGAACCAAAAAAATCCGTATTAAAGTATATGATGTTTATTCATAATCCCAAATGATCTGGCGAATATATTGAACACGATCTAAATGCAAGCTCATTAACTTGCATTCATAGAGGACGTAGTGGGAGCCAGCTGCATGCATTAGCATAGGTATGATGGTAACAACAGTGTATCCATATAATTGCTGCCCATTCTCATATAAACCTCAATTTACTCAATGGTAATATATTGGGTTTATATACTACTCCAATAATACGATACTGTTATAACCCAGTAATCCCAGGGTTGTTCTACCAATAGATGCTTACCCTACTAATGCTGAGCGTGAACTGGCCCCCATTGCTCCAGTGTCATATTTATAGGCTTTGCCTGAAGCACCACGTGACTACATTAACCAATCAGAAAACAGCAAAGTTGCTAAGGCACTATTTTTCGGCAAGAGAAAATCGCTAATAATTAGCTTAATCAATAGTACAAATGTGAGCTCACCTTGAGCTTACCAATTAATTTAGGCAAGCTAACTATATATACAAAAATATTACATAAAATATCTGGTAAAAGTGTGAAGCTCACAACCAAACACTCGTAGATCCATGTTGAGAGATAGGTTTATGACAAGTCCACATTCAACATCAACTTCTGCAACAATTATACAGTTTTATCAAGAGCTATAAGTGAGCTTCGCCATTATTAGGTTTATTCCAACTAGAAATATGCTGGTACGGGGGCAACTATTTCAAAAAGGGAGTAAGCTCACGACTTCTTGCCAGCGATAAGGCGAAATCTACAACAACATGGCGGCATGTTCAAACATGCTCGCTAGACGAGCCTAAAACTAGAGAAATAACCACAATTACACATAACTTGAATGAGCTCAACATTTATATAGACTCCTAAATAGTCGCAGAATTGGGCCTGGTAATTAATTTTACTCACCAGGTTAATTCAATAAGGAGAACAGTGCCCAAATGTTACGTTTCTCTAGCAGACGAAATTTTAGGCAGCGCATGAAGACATACTATACAGCAGTAATGTGGCGCTAAAGAGTTTGCCCGAAAACATTTTCTATAAAATCCAATCACTTCCCGAAAGTAGCCAAACTTCTAAGTCATGCTTGTCTATCAATGAAGAACACTAGAAAAATAGCATGAACATTCTGAAAAATGTATAACTCGTACTACAGCAGGTTCTTGTAAACAGCAACAAATGGTCACATGACCAACATTGAACGAAATAGGCCAGACATGGGCGAGACGAAGCCAGAACATGCCATAGAAAACGTAGGTTTGTGAAGTAATTCCAGTCTATAAATGTTCAAATGGGTTGTCAGATACACCAATGTATAATTTGACACCAGATAGTAAAGTCACAAATGATGTAAGAATGCAGAATATCTAGAACGAGAGTGAAAATCATGAGGAGGATGCAACAACAACATCACAATGTCACACCAGTTCATTACATCCTCCCCTTCTTAATTTCTAAAATTCTCCTGAATTTGTTAACAAAGAGTAACACACGCGAGGTAAGTCCATATTGTACAAGGCAAGTCTACTATGCGGGAAGCACCGATCCACAAAATCGCAGTAAGTCCATGCATCACAAGATAAATTGGTGATGCACAGGTAATTCTCACAGTTCTTAAGGCACAAGGTAAGTCCCAGGGAACTAAGGTAACTAAGGTAAGTCCACAAGATGCAAGGTAAGTCCAGGAGATGAAAATGTACACAGTCCAGAACGCACAAGGTAGTCCCAGGGAATTAAGGTAAGTCCACAAGATGCAAGGTAAGTTGAGATTTGTGAGACACAATTCAAGTCCAACAGATGATAACATTCAGTTCAGGGCTCCAGCCGCAGGGGGATGTTATTTTTGTCCAACAGATGACAGAGATGATCAAGAGAGGTGTCCCTGCAACTGGTAGCAGCCTCCAACATGTCCACAACTGCGGTTTCAACTTGACCCACTGACCCGAGGGCTATCTTTACCAGGAATTT
>JAVTVY010039032.1:0-15920 GCA_036873755.1 Hanleya hanleyi | reverse complement strand
CACTGTAAGTCTGGTTGTGTTTGTCTGTGGGTCTTGATTATTCTTTATCTATTCAAATGGTCAATTTGGTGCTTTTTGGACAAAACTTAGCCCCACCAGCTGTGTGTATCAAAAACGCATTGAGGACGATTCCCTATCTAAAGTGAAGATCATCTTTGTGATCTTGCACTATATATGAATCATAACTTTTGCTGTAAGGTAGCTTACCAAAGATTAAAAAATGTTCAAAAATATTAAAATTCATATTCGTAATAATAATTCATAAAGTGCCATATAGTTATAGAACAACCTCAAGAATATGTGTGTAAAGTTGAAGTTTCAGATCTATATATCATGTACCAATTTCGAGTTCTTGCATTTGAAAGATTGACTAAAAACAAACTGATGGGACAATAAGTGCTGGTCCTATATTACTCGCTGGTTATCCTGCTATTGCTTTGTGGCGCAGTGACTTCCTGGCATCAGCCCCACATAATAGCCAGATAGGATCTGTTGTCGCTGGACCGTGGAGAATGACTATCCGTCTCGCCGTAACAAATGCTACCAGATAAAGGCAACTTTTAAAAGAAATTGGAAAGATAAAATTTACTGCGATAATCTCCCAATTATCACGTTCAATGCACAAGCCACCGTGTATATGACTGTCAGAGAGAAGAACGGTATTTTTTTTTATGACAGGGTTCGTGCGCCTTCAGAGGTTCAAAATTCCATGACTTTTCTATGACCAATTTTTGAAATTTCCGTGACCTCTAAACAACGCTTTTCATACAAGTTCTAGATCAGACATTCAGAACTCAGCCATCGTCCATGTCTGACTTCATATTGAAAGACAGTCTATCTATATCAGTGTGACTGTATTTGTTTCAAACACCACACTATTTCCGGTTCCAATGTCTAATTTGTTGAAAGAAAGCCAGAAATACCCTCGCGATGATCTCCGGCAGATGTTGGCATATGGCCACGGTCGTGCAGGGTATTGGTCATCTCACCGTTCGAGGTAGAAGTTGAAGCTCGTGCATAGTCAGAAATGCCGGTATGTTCATGTGCTGTCCGCCCTGATTTTTCTGTCCATGCGTAATGTGTACCCTGTAATCTTTGTATGGCTCCGACCATCGTCCATATTGGACAGATCCACATTTGTTTGACATATTGTGTACGTTGCTGTCCTCTCACCGTGACGGGACAACCACAGTTATAATCACCCATTCTCAGCCAATGTTCACTAAATTTGCATTTTCCCGGCATCGGCAAAATTAGCCCAAAGCTAAATTCCAAACCAACGAACAATGGTGACTGCAATTTGACCAGTTCAAATGGGACTGTTCTGGATGCAAGACGGTACATCTTCGGGAAATTTATGACCTATTCCAAGGTTCTTAGCGTTACATGTACATGATCAGGTCAGGGCATTTGCAGCATTTCTGTTCTTCATTCAATACATAGTACTGTTCATACACCCGGTGATATGTACTTTTGTTGCTAACATTATGCAAGTTTTGTCGTTAAAAAAATAAAACTGAACGTATTTGTAGGCCTACTCGTTTGAAGCAGCAGACATTATAAATTTAGTTGACCTACATTATGCATTGAAGATCAACCATTGAAACGCGGAAAACAACGAATTACGTCAATTATACAGTATTTTCGCCTGCATGTTGTCTGATCGTACTATTCTTGTTTATCTGATGATGCTAAACAATAATGATCTTGTGAACTTTGGGATAGGCCTAGGTCATAAATTTTCTGAAGATGTACCATTTTGCGTTCTGGATACGTAAATTAGTATAGATGTCAAGAGCGTGAGCTAATCAGCTGTCGACATTATGACCTCGACCAATACACGTCACAGAATATGAATATTAATTCAGCGGGAAACAGTCACGAGTTTAGTTCAACCAATGGGCTACACAAAATATGTAAATGAGCTGTCTGACCTCGTTCCAATCTGGCGAAACTCGGTCATCAGCAAACACGTTTCACGGCTGTTTGGATTTTTATTCCGCAACAAATTTCGCTAAACTTCTGGGAATAACTTAGCTTTTTCCACTCATTTTCCCCGGACTCTGTACATATATTTCCTCTGACTTTCCATGTCCTTTCAACGAAATTCCATTACTCTTAGCGCTTGGAATTGCATGGCTTGTGCCAGGCCTGTTGTGAATGCTCTAAGGGGCATCAAACGAGAACAGTCTCCGGGCAGGAGATCAAAACTACACATGTGCAGAAGAAAAAAGAAAATAAATCTGAAAAGTGATACTAATATAGGGTTACCCTTGGTAAACCCGATAAAAATTAGCTATAGAACCTTTGCTGTGTAGGTGGGCGTGGCTGTTCTTCCCTACACAGCTGTAGTTCCTTCCCTTTACATTTCATACTACGAAGTTTTGACTTCCGAAACGCCTGCGTTTCGGAAGATTTGACGGCTGCACATATAAGAACACAGTAGCTGGTGATAATAAAATGTACCTCGTTATTCTCCTTGTAGTCTTTTGTCACTTCTTTCCAAGTTATAACTCTCGGTATTCCCTCATCCTTAAGTTATCATCAATTGTTCAAGATTCTCGGGGTTTTGGATAACAGCTGCGTGGCCATTCAACCGTCAGTCATGTTAATTGCCGTCGCACGGACTTTGCCGGAGATGGCGGTGTCATTTGAAGACAAGCCGTGGCGCATGCGTGATTTTTCGGGTCAACGCATGCTATCTTCGTTATGCTGAGACATTCGAAATATGGGTCCAAAATATGTCAGAAATCTCCGTGAAGGCGTGAATAAAAGATGATATCTCAAGAACGAGGAATTATTAAGCATTGAGAGTTGACAGGCGGCGAGAAGGACCAATGTAGAGGAAAATGAGGTATAGTTTATCACTATTCGCTGCCGTTTTATTTCGTGTGCAGTTAGTATATCGGACAATGTCATTCAAAGTTCAATGTGTGCAATGTATTGTGTATAGGAGGATCCTGGGCTGTAGTCGGTTACACAGCCATTCGAGACTACAGCCATTCCTGGGCTATATAAAAATGAACACCGTTCAATCGAAATCAAAATGTTACATACAACTAAAGCCGTGTAGAATCAAATACCATTATATTAAGCATGTTGATAAAGAAGATTGGCCTGTAAGATGATGTTCTGGTTCTGGACTACATGGATATTTGAATGATGACAGGGTGTTCAATCTGGCATAATGAGAGACAATCCTGTTCGGAGATTGACTGGCTACACCAGTACACTCGTGCATGTCTCTAAAGACGCATCACTCGATATTTGTTTTAAATCTTCGCGATCACGACATTTAACAATCTTACCGCGCAACTGCGTCACATCCTGTGTTATAAGCAGGGAGGCGGTGGCCAATGCATTCCATCCTCCCCACAGCGCATGCTCCATTTCACAGGCTCATTAACATCCCTGCCTCCAATTGCGGAAGTTGACCTTTACTACGTGGCTATGACGTATAGGGGAAACCCCACGTACGCACGGGTCAGTTTGAATCCGGCCGAACAACTCCTTCAGTTTTGCACATGAGCGAACTACTTTCCATGTGCTCTGTCCAGATAAATAAGGAAAATAATCTGCAGATAATTCTTTTTAACGCTAGGTCAACAGAGGTATTACGCAGACTTGAAAAGTAATCGAAATGTTCGACAAACATCTAGTTTACTATATATGATGTCACTTCCGGCGATGTGCGCGCGGCCGGGAATCCTGTCAAAAAATCTGAATGGTGGCTGGGGTATTATTAGACCCCCAGCGAGGTGGTTGCAATGCATTTCAGCTAGTCTAATCTAAGGTTGGAGACTTTTACCTGATTTCCCCCTGCTAAAGTGTATTTTTCCATACCTAGGCGAGCCAAGAGGAGTACAGCGGCTACCGTCTCGAGTATTGATTCCACTCTGATCAAACTGCCCCGACCCTGGATGGATACCAGTCGATCCTACGAGGCCCCTACACGTGATCTAAGGAGGTGGAGCTACGTGTCAGAACCAATCAGATACGCTGATGAACTGGTGAGTTATTTGAAGAAAAAAAACATCCGTCGACTCTTCACATATCTAAAGATAGGTTCTGCGCTACCTGACGGTGCTTAGACCTTTGAAGAGGGTGATCCCTAAATCGTCTAACGTGTATTGTGCATTTTGATCGGATTCATTTATGGGTGCATTCCAGAGATTCTTTTGTTTGGCTGGGAATAGGCAAAGAGTCCACTTTTCGAGAATCAATGGTGAGGTCGATTTCCCCAAATGGCGAGTTTCTTCTCTGCGAATGAAGGGCGACAACCCCAGGAGATGTATGTTTTACTCACAGCTCTGAAAAACTGTCTGATATCCGAATTTGTATATCATAGATATGGATCGCCATAATTTGAACCAGAGTGTTACACAATATAATATTCAGGCCTTCAAGTGCCTCCTATATTTCCTATATTTTTGAGTCATTCCTATATTTTCCTATATTTCACTCAAAACCTCCTATATTTCCTATACTTTAACTTTTTCGCATGAAAACCTTCACCAATGCTCTGAAATGAGTCAATTTGGCATGGGGAAGTACATTTCAGAAAACATTTTTTCTCTTTCTTCAACAAAGCAGCAGAACGGGTCTCCTCAACCGCCTCAACTATGACTGCATTCAGTTGAAATAATTTTATTAAACACCAAAATACTACCAATTTTGGAACATACACTCTAGTAGTGACCTTCCTTACACTTCCTATATTTTATTAAGAAAATTCCTATATTTCTTCTATATTTTGGTAAATTTCCTCCTATATTTTCACTGCGATCCACTTGCAGGCCTGAATATTTCTTGACAGCGATGAAACCCGTTCTTGCCTATTCTATGCTGATTTTCAGAACAATCAATATTTTCAATAATTATCAATTTGTATCATTTTTCAGTTTATCCCCCCTTCACAGATGATGGATGATCACTACCACTCGGAAACACTTCCGCTGCCACATGCTTACGATCAAACTCGTCGCCAGATGGCGTCCTACCAGGTAAAGTGTCCCATTTTCAATAACTGCACCCCCCCCCCCCCCCATGGAAGGCAAGTTCTAGGAATTTTGATGGATTTCGTCAGTTTTTTTATGTGGAATTCACCCAGCTAGCCACCTGATTGAACAATATGCTTCTTGTGAGTCTAGCCCGTCCACCCCACAGCGCATGCTTCATTTCACAGGCTCATTTATCATCCCTGCCTCTAATAGCGGAAGTTGACCTTTACTACGTTGATATGACGTGTAGGAGAAAACCCACGTACGCACGGTTCAGTTTGAATAACTCCTTCACTGTTGCACACGAGCGAACTACTTTTCATATGCTCTGTCCAAATAAACAGGGAAAATAATCTCCAGATAATTCTTTTTAACGCTAAGTCAACAGAGGTATTATGCAGACTTGAAAAGTGATCGAAATGTTTGGCAAGCATCTATTTTATTATATATGATGTCACTTTAGGCGATGTGCGCGCGGACCCGAATCCGGTCCAAAACTCTGACTGGTGGCTGGGGTATTATTAGACCCCCAGCGATGTGGTTGAGTCTCGCCTAGCTCGCACTTGTCAATGGATAGATCCGGTGTCAGATATAATATTCCGTGATATTATATCTGAGTTTACTGAGATTGCTCAGTAGCGACTTTTGTGTCTCGTATAATGGCAGTATCTCAAGGAGCTAATCTCGTAATATCACCCGATTATTTTTAACGGCGATTAACTGATATGCACTATAAATGTAAAGTTGCGGATATTGACAAATATCCTGCAAAATTGCATGTAAAAACAAGAAAATCTTTGACACGTTTGACATTAGTTTTAGATATTTCTGGGGGTTTTTTCATCTTCTGTTATGAATTTTCGTCCTGGTGAGGACGGCATGATTCATTTAACCTATTTTCACACTAATAAACTCACAATAATTTCATACACAAATTTAAAGAAAAAGTTTTCACCTTGAGTTATCCGCCTTGATTTACATTCATTGATATCTTTTCGCCTGATATGTGGAAAAATATGTGATTGAGCAAATATCGTATGCAGACCACAGCGTATGGCGTTTGTTGAGGGAGTGTTCAGAATGGGAAGACGCATGTCGATGAATAATTCTCTAACCGTCCTGTTTGAACGATCAACTGTTTAATCTAGCGCCATTCTATTCTTAACCGATCGAAACTTTCCTTGCAAACTTTTAGCTGTAAATTATTTCAAACTGTAGGCTACCTAGATGTATGGCCTATCTTTTCCAGTACAAAAATACGAATTTCAATAACGTTAACAACATGAGCAGCACTACGCGTATGGTACTTTGAAGGTATCGTTACTGAAAACAATAAGACTGTTCTAACCGCGTTGATACATGTATATGTTGTTCACAGTGGCAAGATCAACAGTGGGTGTATTCTTCGATCCTGTTGTTGTTTTTGTTTAAAACTAGTTTTTACCCCTCGAGCAAATTTTGCCCGAAGGGTATTGTCGTCGTCAGCGTCGTTTGTCTGCCCGACTGTCTGTCCGTCTGTGTACACGATATCTCAAGAACGATTATAGTCAGGTATTGTCAATTCATACCACGTATGCATCTGGTGAAGGGTCAGAAGCCTATTAAAACTGACTGACCTTGACCTATTTTATCAAGGTCAAATTCTAGTATTTGCTATATTTTTGAAGGATTAAAGCCAGGCTTTTTCAAGGCCATATACTGTTTATTATGACCAAACGTGGAGAAATATAGCTAGGCTTTCCAAATTAATACTATGTATACATGTGGTGAAGGTCCAGAGGTGTATTGAAGATGACAGACCTTGACCTATTTTATTAAGGTCAAATTATAGTATTTGCTATATTTTTTGAAGGATTGAAGCTAGGGTCTCCAAATTCATATTACTTATGCAACTGGTGATTGACCTGGACCTATTTTTTCAAGGCAATAAAATGTTTATTATGATCTAACATGATCTATATGCAACTGGTGACGGACTAGAAGCCTATCCCAGTTAACTGAACTTGACCTATTTTTTCAAGGCCATATACTGTTTATTATGACCAAACGTGGAGAAATATAGCTAGGCTTTTCAAATTAATACTATGAATACATCTGGCGAAGGTCCAGAGGTGTGCTGAAGATGACAGACCTTGACCTATTTTAGCAAGGTCAAATTTTAGCATTTGCTACATTTTTTGAAGGATTGAAGCTGGGGTTTCCAAATTCATATTACTTATGCAACTGGTGATTGACTAGAAACCTATCCCAGTTGACTGACGTTGACCTATTTTTTTCAAGGCAATACAATGTTTATTATGATCTAACACGAAGAAATATGCTAGGCTTTTCAAATTAATACTATGTATACATCTGGCGAAGGTCCAGAGGTGTGCTGAAGATGACTGACCTTGACCTATTTTAGCAAGGTCAAATTTTAGCATTTGCCTTGGCAAAAGGTGAGCTAAGTCAACCCTACTAGATCACATTTTTGTTAATCTAGTTCTAAAAATACACTGATGATATTATACAATGCATGATTGTTGGGTGTAGACAATAACTGATAGCCGAGGGGTATTGAAGCCCAAAGGGCTATTTTCTAAGAATAAAGTTATTTCTCACCATGACATTGGATATCATAGAAATGCATTCTATGCGGCTACGCCAATCTATACAGCCCTGCTCTTTATCTCTACCTATAATATATATACTGCTTTGAGCAGGATATCTGTGGTTCAGCCGATTGACATTCAATGCTATTCGTTTCCTTGCAGAATCCTGTCTATCACAGCGAGACTCTTCCCGCTCGACCATCCTACCAAATGCAGAAGTACAGATTTTAGACAAAATCGCCCTGCCGTGGACCGGGTACTGTCCGCCAAGTTTGTTTCAAGGTTCATTTTAACAGATGGTTGTTCAACACAAGATCAATTAATATTACCACCGAAAGGATTGTTTAAATCGACAGTGCATGCTCTTCAAAATAGGCTCCAGAATATGAGTGTGGAATTGTGCTACTTCATTTGAAGATCACGTTACTTGATTTCCTAAACGTCTCAGTTCGGAAAAAGAAAGCCGGTAACGTATACAATTTACCGAAGAAGAAGTTGCTCAAAGGAAGCTGAGGCTAAACTCTGAAGATCCAGCGCCAAATTGGGATTATAGTTTTGAGAAGGTGGATTTATAAATTATGGTACACGTTAACGACATTGCCATCTTAAATAGCCGGCTACACGACATTCCAATCTACTTTAACATGTTTAATTATCTACTGCATCGCCAGTTCCACTTCAAGGAAGCCGATCGAATTCTGCTCAGAGAGGTCAAGGCCACAGAGAGGTCAAGGTCACAGTGAGACAAAGGTCTGGGTGTTAACCTTGTCATGCTGAACTGCAGGTGGACGAAAATGGAGAAACACACTGATCGGCTCCAGATAGAACCATTCTTGCGATTTACTGCTATATAGAACCATTCTTGAGATTTACTGCTATATAGAACCATATTAGATTCTATACTTCGTTGGTTCTTTGTTTGGTTCCACCTGTAAGTCTATACAAGACAGAACCATGAGAACCAAACCCTGCAGAACTGGAACGAATAAAATCTATTTACACAAATACAAAAGTCGAGTAATTGAATAAGACATCATAGATCATATTGTGAGATCACTATCCTTCGATTGAAGAATTTTTTTTCCAAATGTTACACTGAATGGCAGATCGCTTCTCAATCATGCGGGCATATTTGAAATCAGTTTGGACTTTGCATTATCGTTGTGAGTAAAACGAGATGGATATTATATTGGATCATTTTATTGCTTGTAAAATTATTGCCACAATGAAAACTCTTTGTAGCTCTGAGGCCGTAAAAGGAATATATGCAGAAAACAGTTCGCCAAAATTATCTCGCGGTAATAGTATGTCGTGCGCACGAGATAATATCCAGTAGTGATTCGTCTGACAAAGTCGGGCCATGACAGAAGATCTATTCGCCAGGACGACGACCAACCAGTTGATTAATAAGCTTTCCGAGCAGCAATCGTGACCCCATGACCTCTCCAATACAGTATACAGACGTGCATTATGGAGTATGACATTAGAGAGATCAATTTCGGCCAATCTGAGTTGTTCATGTACAACAAGGCCAAGTTGAAGGTCACGGGCCTAATCCGATTGTAATTGTAGCATGATTAGACGTTTTTTATTTTCATTTTGTGATTACAGTATCAAGTAAGGGGTCATTTATTTCACCCTTAATAATTATCTGCATAAAATTAAAACAATGGCACTATTATCCTTGTAAAAATAATGTATAAATATGTAAATATATTTGTGTTATAGCAGTTAATTTTACAAGGCGTTTTACACCATTAAGAAGCAGAGCTTGATACTTTGATTGTCAGTTGTTTTGACTCGTTCAAAGTTCACAATTCACTGCAACGAGCTCAAACTTCTTCGATATTTGAAACTGTGGGTGTTTATTCGGTCCCGATACATTCCGCAATGTGGAGAATGAGTCTAGATCAAGGAAGAATTTTGAACCGCCAATGCCGGCCGTAACCTGTCCACTGTTTGGATATACAGGGGAGATAACCAGTCTAAGAGAACAATCGCTCTCTAATGTTGGAGGTGGGCCGGTTTTAGCCCGGGCCAGCCTCTTTACTCGAGATGGCGTCACGAATTCAAGTCCATTATTTTTGTTCTGCCCTTGTTTTCGAAATATGTTTATTTGAGTGTAATAGGTGTAATTTAATTCACTATACTCTAACAAAGAGAAGAACAAAAGAAATCGGAATCCAGTGTATTTTATAACAAATATTCTATTATTTGTCTATATAATTATCTCTAGTTCACCGCGTGACATCATCAAAGCTCATTTGCATGCCAGAGTTGTACCATCTTCATTTTATCAAGCCAATTTCTACGTTCCCACTTCGAACTTCCCTTGATATATCTGGCCCCTTCAATGTTCAAATAACTTATACATAGACACGAGACGTCACTGACCTCGAAAACATTTGAAATTCGAAATGGGTCGAAGAAGAGCGTTATTGATTGGCTGACCTATATAGTGGGCTAATACAAACACCATATTAGGAGGAAGGACGCCGCTAATTGAGGATGATGTCACTCTACTCACAATCGCCGTGTACGTTCTGATTGGTTCGTCTGTCACCCGTAGGTGAAATTTACACCTCGGTGTTTGAACACTGAAGGGGGTCAGATAAATCAAGGCAGGTTCGAGGTGGGAACGTAGAAATTGGCTGGATAAAATGAAGATGGAGTTGTACCAGACACCAAAATGTTTGAAGTGCAATATCTCGGCAACCAGTAGGAATATTTCCATGAAAATAAATTTCGAAATCTTCAGAACAAATATCGCGACAATATATCTCCCCCCCCCCCAAAAAAATTAACATTCCCTTAGGGTTTCTTATTGAAGAGGAGATTTTAGAGGATTTTAATTTTGTGGGGAGATCGTACGGAGTATTTTGATCGTTTCTATGGAATTTCCCTCTAAGTCGGAACGTTAGTCTGACGGCATTCAGGGCAACATGTGTAGTACTAGTAATACAGGATGTCTTTCAGATAATGCCATTCGCCATGTATCGACCTGATGTACATATTCATATATATTGTTTTTATTTTTATTTTGGGTGTATATTATTGAAGCAAAAACAAAAAACAGATTCACTTAATTTGCTTTGGGAATTGTAAATAATAAGCATTTTTTAAAACAGAGAAATATGTCGTTTGTTATTATATTACTGTAACAGGACCGATTACGTGGAAAGGAGGTGTTCGCTTTAAATGGATATTTTTCCCTTCAGAGTCGCAGAGAGCGACTCTATTGTCTCGCTCCGAGCCGGCCGGTAAATTGTGAGGTAATGGTCAGGTATTCCCCAACTCTTTGTCAGACAGGCGAGGCCAGTCTAATGGGAAATTCTGGTTCATATTCTCATACGGTTACCATTAGTATTTTCATGAGCGACCCAAATATTTACGAACAATAATCAGTTATATTAATATATAAACCGACTCGAAAAATCACTGCCAAAAGTTCAGCGAACAATAATAAAGGAAGTGACTGCAAAAAAAAACATATTGGCACATGCATAATCACTTGAGAAAGCAAGAGTCACCACTTGTTGAGGGTCATTTCCTTAATAAAGGCCTTGATATAAGACAAGTTTAACCTTATAACTTTTCAATTCATAGTTACAACTTTCCGCTGCCCTACGACGAAATTATATATGTGTCACAATTAATTTTTTGCTCTGCTGGATCGTCAGAATATTCAAATAATGAACAAGTGGTCTGACTCTGTGTGTGGAGCTGTTTGTGTGCAATTCTATTCACGAATTCTAATAAAATAAGGGATTATGTGCGTTAGGGGTTCACTGTGTTTATTTCACGTCACTATTGCACTTTAAAGTTCAAAATGAATATGGGAGAAACGAAGGCAAAAATGAAAAAAAAAAATCGGGGATTTCGGGATTCGAACCAAAATGTTGGTTTTCTTCTAATCTGTAGTCCGACACTGTAACCATTCGGCCAGGCAGCTGTTACAATTATCAACTAAAGGAATCATGTGCCGAATGGCGGTGAACTACACCCTTTCAGAGCATTACGAGCGTTTTGACATATTTCAATATAATGAAAATATGACATCTTTAACCAAAACGAACCACAATTCGATATGTAAGAGTCGTTCTGGTTAAAGGTGTCATATTTTATATATGAAGGGAATTCTCTTCAAGAATATCGCCAAAAATTGCAAAAACAAACAAATGCTTATTTTCTAATACGCGTAATATTTGTTTGACAAATCTCTTCTCGGTGAAAACTGAGAATATGAAAATTCAGTATTTTCTCTCTCAAGCTAATAACTTTTAAAGTAAACCAGAGGAAATTATATTTTCGGTTTATAAACGGAACACACTTAGGAAAAAAATACGGTCAAACCGAACATCTCCTTTACAAAGGATGTGGTACGTTAGGGTGGGGATTCGACCCCAGCGAGGCACGCCTGGATGGAGCGCCAATAAATAAAATATTAGCAATGAAACAAAGTGCTGGATTGGCATAAAGTATAACATGCTGTATATTCAGAGTAATTTGAACCCAATGGGTTCATGATGATTGGGTTCATGATGATTGGGTTCATGATTCTGAAATATTGCTAGTAATAGGGCCGTGAAATAGTGTATTTGTGCAAAATCACTGATTTTGTGGAGAGAACACGTATCTCTTTCCGAATGCTTTGTTTTGAGTGAAAACACATACGACTGAGAGTTACGAGAGTCCACTCCAGTGCATAGCTTCGTTATTTACCCTGGTGGATTACATCGGTGGATTACATCGAATACACTCAAACCCTGTGACCATGACACAAATAGTACTGGGCATTAGTAAATTGATCCCGATAAACATTCTTAAAGGCACAGAGCTTCTACAGCGCCTCGAATCCATATCGCGACTGCTGTGCTTTGCCCTTCACGATGAAAGAGCAATCCTGCTTCTGAAGGACTGTTAAGAGAGACAGAGAGAGAGACAGCTAGTTCGCGTCGGTTATAGTAACTGAGTAGGGATAAGTCAGATAGTGACGAGTCCGTGTAAATAGTGTTCCAGTCACATGTATTAATATGTACTATATACCTCACAGAGGGTGCTCCTAGATGAAAGGAGGAATTTCCGGATCAACAACAACAACAACATAGCCACTTTCTTTCCACCAGGGGATCTAACTTTTGCGTAGATATGAGGCGACTGATGTCGCGTCAATTTGAATACGATTCTAGGTCAGAATGTCATAAGAATGCGTTATTGATTGGCTGGTCTAACCATAGTCACGCCTATCTCCACATCAGGGGAAATACCATGCACAACTATTGGAGAGTGCCGTGCCGACTACCATTGTGTAGGTTATGTTACGTTCGCTAGATGAATATGAACAGCTCGAACGGAGTTTTATAGAAATGATAATGCATTATGGGATAGCTCAACCTCTCCACAGCGCATGCTCCGTTATCTCAACCTCTCCACATCGCATGCTCCGTTATCTCAACCTCTCCACAGCGCATGCTCCGTTTCACAGGCTCACTCCACTTATGTCCCACTCACCAATAGATGAATTCGAACTTTACGACGAGATGATGTATACGCATTTGCGTACACTTCGCCATCCATAAGATGGCTTGCGAATCGTGTGTCGGCATTATCGCGGAGCGATATCCGATACTTTACCGTATACGGTCCGGTCTTCATCCGGCGGAGAACAGGCTCGAGAAATCTGATAAATTACATGTTTTTATACCACTTCTGAAACATATATTGTTATATACGAGAGATACGGATATGAATAACTTTCGTATCATCCAAGAGGTGTTGTAGATCTGTACTTTTGAACAAGTAGGACAGCACATGACTCGAAAATGACGGGTTACGTTGGAGTTACGTCGGTAGAGTTTAGCTGATTGGCTGACAACATCACGTGGTGTTATAGTTCCCTAAAGTAGGCTGAAAATGGATACGCCCGATCCCAGGGTCAGTCTTACAGAGTATAGGTTGGATGTATACGGACACCCCCCCCCCCCCCCTACACACCACGTTGTTTGAATCCGACCAGATAAATCCTTCAGTTTTGCACATGAGCGAACTATTTTTCAAATGCTCGCCTCAAATAAACGGCCGAAATTATCTCAAGATCATTCTTCTTAACGCTAGGTCAACAGAGGTATAATGCAGAATTGAAAAGTAATCTGAAATTTCCACAAACATCGATTTTATTATATATGATGTCACTTGCGGCGATGTGCTGCTCGGGCTGGAATCCTGTCTGAAAATTTGACTGTTGGCTGGGGTATGATTATGTCCTATTGAAGTGGTTGCCCAAACGGAGTTTTATAGAAATGATCATCCAACAGGGTATATCAACAGGGTATATCTTTCATTTTTAAAGCTCTTGGTCAGTTCGAATTTCAGTAAATCCAGCTTATCATAGACTTTCTGTCAAGACTCGTTCTGAAGAAACCAGTGGCCTAATCCACCCATTTGCGTACACTTCGCCATCCATAAGATGGCTTGCGAATCGTGTGTCTCCATTATCGCGAAGCGATATCCGGTACTTTATCGTATTCCTTTCGGCTTTCATCCGGCGGAGAACAGACTCGAGAAATCTGATAAATTGCAGGTCTTGATACCACTTCGGGAACAGATATTGCCTGGGCTTACCAAATATATAGGTATGAATAACTTTCGTATCATCCAAGAGGTTTGGTAGATCTGTAATGTTGAACAAGTAGAACATCACATGACTCGAAAATGGCGGGTTACGTTGGGGTTACGTCGGTAGACTTTAGCTGATTGGCTGACTAAGTCACGTGGTATTGATTTCTGGAAATTTTCTCTTGCAGTTGCCGAAAGTAGGCTGAACATGGATACACACGATCCCAGGGTCAGTCTTACCGCGTATAGATAACCCAGATGGTTACAGGTTGCTTATCCACCATGTCTGATAATGCTAGTCGTAGGGAAGGGCTAATTACAACTGCTACAGGCATACATCTGGTATTTGCAGCGCGGCCCCGAGACCAATGATTTGCTTAGATTTTACAGGAAGCCAGTTTTGATCTGCGCGGAGCTTTTCTTCAAATTGCTTCACTAATTCCTCTTGTTCCAGAGTCTCGATGGATCCCGGTCGTAGATGTCTGGTGAGCTCGATGGCGTGTTTGGCTGTCAGATGCTGATCGCACACCAGGTGACAGGCTATCATCGTCCCGGTGCGACCTCTGCCGGCAGCGCAGTGAATTGCCACAGCCTGGAACGAAAATGCATGTCTACATTACGAACTAGTAAATCCATTCGCGCTACAAAACATACAGCTGAAGACAAAATCGAGAAAACTTATAGATTTTGAGCTAATTATTCATGGGTGCATTGCATATAGTCAACTCATTTACACATAGAATATTAAAAATAATTGGGCGATATTGGGAATTTTGATGAAATTTGGCCCAAGATCACAATGTTGAAATGAAAATATCCTATGCCCAATTGCACTTGTCTACAGAATAAATATTCGACACACAAAAAGGATTTGAAAAATGATATAACACTACGATCCCAGTAACATAGAAAGTAGTATAGAAAACACAATTACTTCGGGTCGTGAGGAGTAAATGGGGAATACATGTGATGAAAGTGGTGTTGATCTTTGATGTTGGGGTTGATCTTGGGCATCGAGGTTTAGCTTGGATTGTCTGTGGTGTGTTACATACAGGTCACGTAGTACGTTAGTGATACATAAATCGCAGATCGGGTTGGAATGAGTGAAGGGAAAATGTGGGTTGTGTGGTGTGGGGATGTTGTCGTGTGACCTTTGACCTAGGAGCTGACCTTTGAACTTGGAGTGGGTCTATTCAGGAAAGTTTGTAACAGGTCACACGTCGCTGTGGTGTTATCAGTTGTAGATACACCGTAGATCGGAATAGATCTTTGTGGTATGTGCGTTGACCGTCGACCGTGTTTCTCGGGTGTGAATAGTATTTAAGTACAGTAAATCCATATTAGGCGGTCCCTATGAGTCAGATCATTGTCACTTCTTCAGTATTAGATAAACCATGGCTCCATGGATAAACCTTAGGTACAGTCTAATTGGATGCGCAATCGGCAAAGGCGCCTGTACACATCCATTAGATAAAATACGAGCCAATATGGGTGACATTGGCATGTGGGGGTTATCGGCATCGCGCTGCAGAGTCATACAGCCTCAGGGACGTTGTGTGTCCGGCGACGTCATTAGGAAGGCGTATTGTGTGAGTTTTTTTGTGAATATGGGCCAACATTGGTCGAAATGTTGTTCTAATAGAGTAATACAGTGTCCTGGTCGTCGTGGGTCAGGTGATGTCATTGTGCACATGCCCACTCGGGGAGCATTATT
>JAVTVY010039031.1:0-16878 GCA_036873755.1 Hanleya hanleyi | reverse complement strand
TGATTAGCCTCTAATATTTTGTATATGGAAGCTATCGGTATTAAATATCCAACGTAGTATTGTGGTTTAGCTGTCAATATTTTTGAATTGGGAATTTAGCATAACACCTTAATAACAATTCAGAAATACAGATACACATTCGTTATACAAGGTATAGTTGATTTCTTTCTTATATTTCTTCGTTAAAGTCCAACCTGTTCCAATATGTACTTTTGATGACTGTTATACATTCATGAAGTTACAAATATCTCAATTTCCCCATAGTTCCATAAATATTTTGAGCAGATGGCCAGGATCCGTGCATGACGCCTTCATTCTGACTAAGGCCTAGTACAGACGACCCAGTTTTCCTTGACAAGTGTGACTAGAGTTATGGAAGTCTGTAGTGGCCATTAGCCTGCTTAGAAGCTTGTATTATAAACGATGACCGTACCAGAGCAGGATATATTGAATGGCCGTGAAACTGGCTCGTGAATACCAGGCCTAACAGCACGGTCGCAAGAAATGTACAGGCAGGGAGAGTCGAGGGATTGCTCATTGGCAGCAGTGGCTATCTACTCCGGCCATGGCTCTTGACCCATATGCCAACCCCACCTATGACATGGGCCACGAGGGCGAGAAAGCATATAACAAGTCCTTCAAAACAACATGCTGTGTAGTGGAACGAGCTTTCGGAGCCCCGAAGTCTCAATTCACTTGTCTGCACAGATGTGGCGGTGGCCTACCGTTTCAACCTGCTACATTTTGTGAAGTTGTGCTAGCACAACAAAGCTGCATAACATGTGTAATACATAGACATAGACATAACATAGATTTTCGAGTACCTGCATGAAATCGAAGATGAGGTAACCTAAAATGGACTCCTGAATGAAAGGTAAACAGTTCTAAGTGCTCGAAAATTTTCTTGATTGTGCATGATGTAAATGGGACAGGTCACTATTTAGGCTAAGCCAAGTAGAGTGACCTCCCCTGACGTGAGCTCTCGACTGAAAAGAGTTGCGTTCGTGTCGAGTATGTAATTTGTTGAAGCACGGAAACTTTTCCCGGCTGCACGAAAAATCGGTAAATATGCCTATTAACCTATATTTTCACTACGAATATTGCCGCAGTCATTTTCTGTAATGTTCAAGGACTTAAATGCTGCCCCGTCTAGGCCGAGGCAATGTTCGATCGTTACCTAAAATTTATTTAGATCAGTAAACCAGTGTATAATAAGCACTGGCACGCGTGCCCGCCGTTACATGCTCACGTGATTTCGACGGCCTTCGTTTGGTAACATCACTCTGATTTTATTATCAGATACTATATTCAAAGTCACGTTTCTTGACTATGGCGGGCTTATCAGTAGTACATGTGTATATGTTTGAATACATGCACACGCAGTTTTGTTAGACCGAACGTTAGATTTATGCGCAGATTTTATGTAATGCCAATGAGTAGTGTTTAAGAATAATTCTACTGAAATTCAGGAAATAATTGTTGAATAATTTCAATTGATGGCAATGATAAGTTTATCATGGAATTAATGCTGGTTGTTCATTATTGACTATCCAGGGAAAATGTCCGAGTCTGAAGAGTTCTTTTTTTGTGTGATAGATTGCATACATGTGTAGGTTACAATGGCAGAGTTATCAGGTTCGGATAAATTGTGCAAGCCATTTAGATTGAATTCAAGTTGAAGTCAGATTAAAATCAGATAGAATTCAGATTAAAATCAGATTGAATAGTGCTAGAATCAGTCTACTCCATGAATCGGTTCACCCAAAGAAATATCTGGTAATTGTGCTGAAATTTAGGAAGGATAAATAACACAACTCGGGCTCGTGGTTTAAACTGATTGTAATTTTGCTGTTGCTCAATAATTTCAGTTGATTTATTTGTTTATACTCGGGTTGAGAGCTGAAACTCCGTGACTTTGTAGACTATCATATTAGGATCATTTTGGACCTATTAGCATGACAACCCCCCGAGCAGAGGATCATTGGTAAATTCAAAATGGCGTCCCGGTGCAGTACCAGAAAAGTGATGTTTTCGTCAGATTTCTTCATTATTTTTTTTGCTTTTCTCCAAGGATCAAACTGGCCAATTACATAAACAAGCTGCTTGTTTCCTACTCAGTGTATATAGAAGTGGTGTATGTTTGTCAAAATTTGTCAAATTTGTACATAACCTAGGATTAGCTTGATTGGATTTTACAGCTGATTCTCTTCATTTAGTTAAAAAAAGGTCTCTAATCTCATTGGAATACACTTAGTATTAGTTAGTGCTAGTGTTAGTTTCAACAAATATTCTGGAACGCTGAGTGTTCAAAAGAGTCACATAAGGGTTGACAATGTGACTGCAGAGGTCAATTTATTTGGGTGCCAAATGCCATTTTACACTAGCCATAAGATCAGGTCCAGCTCATACTATGCAAACTGGCGGTGGCAAGGCTTATGTTTCCTGTGGACACATGCATCGGTGATTTTTAGTAAAACACCAGCGATCAATGTGTTGAGCTAAACCGGATTCAGTGAACTTAGTTGAATCTTAGGAGAACATATTTCCACACAGACCATTGATGTTTTGGTCCATACATACATGCATCAATGTGTACTGTACGACATGACCAATTTGTATTGATATTAATTCGTAATTTAGGATGATCAACTTATATCTTACTAACTGTAGTTACATAAAATGGACAGTCATTTTAAAATTGATAAAAATTGATTATCCACCCCCCTCAATTTGTCCTCAAACTGCCGGCCTCTTATTCAAGTTCATCTCTGTAATGATTCAATCACATTTAGACTGACTTTCTGGACAGTAATATTCCAGTGGGACCTGCATATGGCGTATACATATCACGCATAGTAGCATTTGCTAGATCCCGTGTTAAATGTGACCAGTTCAATCAACGTCACAATACATTGTCGTAGAAATTAACTTATAAAACAGGGCTACACTACCAAGCGCCTTCACTCAAAGTTTCTCAAATTTGGCGATACATATCGCATGCTGATAGCAAGATACGAGCGCAGCGTGCAAGATCTATGGCGTTACGTTTCGTAACTTGTGTCTAATTCCGCTTAACCCGGGACTAGGGGCTGTATGAATCCATGTACTTCAAGATCGTCATGGTACTCATATGAACAGTCACAATCAAAGCGTGACTGAGATACGCCATTCTTTAGATGACGACTTTACAACGAATATTATGGATTAAGAATACTGATCAGCGATACGGATTTGACATTTCTGGAACATCATGATGTCTTGCCGGCATCATTGAAAAATGCTGACCGCTCCTCTCTTGCAGGAAACAAGCCTATGTGTATGTATACTATGATTGTCTTTTTGAGTTTGGTGCTAATACTGTTATATGGAATATGAAATAGGTCTTTGGATTATGGACGCGGATATTCTCTAATGGACGACGGCTGAATTATGAATGACGGACCAGACGCTTGTAATTTCAATGGCGAACTCCCACTATATCTCCAGTTAATTCCTGGGCAATGTTGTCTAGCCCCAGTGTTGGCGACACTGTGGACCACCGTGAGCTATGGGTTGTTCACTTCATCTCTCCCCTATGTTCAAAACATGGAACAAGATTTTGAACTATTGATAACTGGTGTAAGTACGATAATATCAATCTAGCCCCAGAACTCACATTAGCTGCGAAAACTGACATCTGGCCTAGTGGATTTCTGGGAGCGGAAACGGAAACGTCGCATCTGTTCGTTTACTTTCTTATTTATTCTGCCTTTTATATGTTTTGTAAAAATGAGATGCTCAGTGCAATAAAGAATCTTATCATGCGCACAATTAATTTTCGGCGGAACCAGTCTCCCATTCGTCTATTCCCGTATTGACAGAAATTAGCCCAGTTGCTGAGTTCTGGGGATAGATTGCTATTATTCAACTAAACATAGAAATAGTTTTGTATAATTTGAATGAATTATGTTCGTTTGATTAAAATTAACTGAATTTCACAATAAAATGCGCCCGGATCTCTCGATTATCAGAGGCACTATTTCGTAGCCGGCTCACTGCGTGATCGTCATACGCTCCCCACCGGTGGGGATTTGTACGTTCTATGTTAGAGTCTAGAAGGAAATAGCCGAACGTGATATTGTGATAATACGGATAACATATTCCGGCCATACCAGGAGCACTTACTTACATTTAGGATAACCCTGGAAACCTTCGGTCAAAAATATACTATTTATCATCAGTTGAGAATCTCGCTCCATGTTGCAAAAATAGGAGAGAGACGAAGACAACCATTTCGCCCCCCCCCAGGCCTGGACAGGTCCCAAAAAGCCCAGGCCAGATAGGGTTAAGGGAAATGTCACTTTGATGTGACAATCGATAACTTGCGATTATTCGAAGCAAGACCTTTATATTTGCATATCTATATGATTGTTTGTTATTGGTTCGGCCACACAAAGTTTATTGGAGTCTGAATAGATTTACTTATTTGTAGGTCACAAAAGTCCAGTGACGTTTTTGGGTCTAAGATTATTATCCGGATTTGACTTCCGGCCAACATTGATTGGCCATTATACCTGACTGGGCCAGAAATGGTCTGTGACGTATTTTAAAATGTTTCTATAATATTTGACTCTAAAATATATCAAAACCACCTTTTCAAATTTTAATCGGGAAAAAAATCTGGGCCAGTTTGATTGGCACTCCGAAATTTGCCGTAATGGTGTCTGGCTGGATGACCCTATTTCCGGCGGTCTCATCTCGAAAAAATGGTGGGGAATGTATGCTGAATGTTTGAGCGGAAAGGCCAGGCTACCTGGTGTGGTGGGTCGTTTGTGGTGGCGAATATTAGGGAATACCGTTTTCTCAAGATGTGCTCGGCCAATTTACTACATATTAAGTAAGGCGAATATTTAGCGGTTTGTGATCTGTAAGTTAATGAATGAATTTTGTGTTGTGGCGCGTTTCTCGTAGTGAAGTAGCAAAATGTGGACAGTTCCGTAACCGAAATGACTCCCTGAATTTGTCCGTTGTACCGTTAGCTCTAAATGATAGACCTTTTTCAATATTTTTGTTTTAAGATTAAAAAAAAGCCCCGAGGTATAATAAATTCGTTATTCAGGATGTCCCTCGAGTGTATGAAAGCTACGACCCTCCCAGCTGACGCCTCAAGGTGCATGAGTTTTAGGAAGGGTCGTAACTTTCCATACTCCTGGGAGAAAACCTGAATAACTAACCACAGTTGTGTTCAATAAGACATGGCGTACAGTTTTCGATTTGATCCATAACTTACAACAGTTCAGAATTAATGCGCTGGGATAAAGTATGTAGGTCAGTACCGGTAGATCATGAAGGTTCCTTTTGCTAGGTAATGACATCGGCGTAAAATAAATACGTGTGGAATATATGTTGGTCATGCACCAATATGTGGTATGATATTCCCGTATTTGCCAGTTATGGGGCATTCCTTTACATAATGTTCTGCACATCAACATGGATTTCGGAAGCAAATTTCGAGTACATCATATCGAGACTTGTGAGAATTGTTTTGTTTCGACTGAAGTGAAAACATGGAAAGGTGGAACTTGTACTTCCCAGCTACATGTATATAATCCTTCTTGGGATATTTTCATATCTAAATTCAGTAAAATGGTGTTTTCATGTGCATTTTGACTTTTGTAGAGTGAAATATGTATAGAGATACCTCAAGCAGAACTTGCGTTCTTCCCCCTATTAGGTCCAGGTGTTTCTGCTTGTCGAATTGGTTTTCCGGTCTAGATGTAAAATGGCGTTTTCCTGTGCATTTTGACAGTATATATTTTCGATTTCGAGTTCCGACTCATATCTTGAACTGCATCATGGGCCTGTTATTTTTTTTCAAAACTAGATGTAAAACGGGATAGGCACAGCCTTCATTTGTTTAAGCACCTCATAGGGCGTAGACGTCTCTCCTGAAAAAACAAAATTGTTGAATTTTCAAATGCAAAACACTGCATTATGGTGCCTTCTGATAGTACGGTTATGACATTTGTCATTCTCTCCGAAAAATCGTCGAAACAATATACTAGATCTAGATCTACTGTTTACTATATTTCTTTTTTGAAATTATTGGACCCCCTGTTTCGTCGTCCCTGTAATGGTTCACCTTTCATCTCCCTAGTTTTGATGGCGTTCATGCCAGAATAAAACTATTGTAGATGAGCTGCACATGATACAAAAGCCTCATACGAGCACATTCGAAGCGATCTCTCGTACTAATAGTTCTCCGATTATCATCACATAAATTATATAATGGCCTACATGTATGTACATAGACAGGTTTGATCACTACATTCAGTGCCCGATACCACACCATCATCCTGTGACTTAAAATCCCTGATGCATGTGCGTCATAACTCACGCGTATACGGTATACCATCACTTGATATACTCTCTTACAATCTATCCAGAACAACCCAAATAGTCCATATATCCTGACCATGTTTTCCGGATCTAATGTGTGTATGTATAAATTGACAGAGAAGGAAAGATGACGGGTTAATCCAGTTGATTATGCTTTTATTTCCAAGAAATGTGCTTTCGTTTCCAAGAAATCTTCTTTATAGCAGTTGCATGATTGTCAAATCGACTAACTTAGAAAGAACCAATGACTGGATATTCCTAGGAGGTTTGAATGGCAATCCAGGAAGTCACTCTGACTACATTTGCGTACCGGTGAGACAGCAGAAAAGCTGTTAAAGCCGCTTTAACTCTGAGAATTAATGCGACCCGTATCTTCAAATGGGGGATGTTGAAATTTACAGCCATGAAAGATAAATAATAAAAAAATATAGTGAAAAAAATGCCTTTTACCAACATGTTATATACCTTTATTGGAATAAATTACGTGATATGTCATAAAACCTATGTTTAGGCAAAACAAATATATCTACATCAATTTGAAACAAACCTGAATTTGTGAAACACTAGGCCTACAATTTTATTTATCAGACAATAATTCTTCTCCAGAATTAAAATGGAAAGGACCTGGTACGTTAAGGTGGACAAACCGCCCCAGGTGAGGTACGATTGTAGATGAAAATTGAAACTTAAAATATGAAATGCTCGTCTCGATTAGCATAAACTATGACATTTTTTTCAACTCTCTTTGAAGTATTGGGAGCATGAGTGCAATGATTTTTTAACAAGAGCTCTCCAAAGTGGTAGGTTTGTGTGAAATTGACAGTTTGGGGTTGAAAAAGCATGGTTTGCCTACCTGTAAATATATGAAGATAAACTATAACCACAAAAATATTCACACATAACAGTCCTCTTTTGAACCCCTAGTTGTTCAACAAAGCACGTTTTGGTTATCGTTTATCTTCATATAAAAAATGAAACTTTATGGAATATTGTTTTTGGTCATTTGGTGTTCAATTTCAAATACGATAATTGGAACAGCGTTATATGTACGAGTAAGAACTGGCCTAATGGATAGAGTCGCGAGAAGAGTTATCGTTTTGATTGATGATCTGCTGGTTCGAATCCCAAAATATTCGTCCAAAATGTTTTGATAGTTTTATGCATTTTTCGATTTTTCCACCATGATTACAATATATATGTGAATATTTGTTAGTAGAAAGAATGAGTGGAAATGGTCTATATCTCAAGATATAATATTCAGCAAATGTTGCAAAGTTTTCTCTTCCCGTGCTAGCTTTGCCACCGTGATTAGAGAATTGTACACAACAATATCTGGACTAATTTGATCAAAAATAGTATTTAGTCGTATCAAAAGTGGTCTCAGGGAAATAAATCTGTGCGTTGAATTCGTACATAAATATGTAAAAATATATATGTCCATGATGAAGAATATTTACTACCCTTTGGGATGTATGCGATATCAACAATGGTCCTGCCAAGTAGACGAAATCAAGGCCAAATGAGAAAATTATCTGTTGACCAATCATAATGGGTAAATAGACAAATGCAGTTTACGGCCACAGCGCATCTATCTTAATCTTTATCGACAACAGTTCTACCACCAGTAAATACGTGGCGCATGTGCAGCTGGTGATCAACGTAAACACAGAAGGACCTTTCGGTCAAATGAAACTGGTCGTGCAACAGTTACTTTGGGTACGATGAACTAAGAGCATATACATTCGGAACTTTAAACATTGCTGATTACCCTTGTTCACCACATTGTGCGTGGTTGTAAGTGGAACGCCATATAGGATGCTCGTCACTTATCGCACATGAGGGTATATTTACAGTATATTGCAGACGCCAAAACAAAAAATGACCCTACGATAGTTGTCGTTGGTTCTCTTAAAGAAATGAGACTTGTGGACATTCAATTCAGCGAGTGGCGAGTAAAATCTATTCATTTCATCTTTTTATTGATGCAATTAACGGCATTAACGTAACAGGGATGGCACGAAGATATCATATAACAGCATCAATTTGA
Organism: Hanleya hanleyi; assembly: GCA_036873755.1. Taxonomy (NCBI): domain Eukaryota; kingdom Metazoa; phylum Mollusca; class Polyplacophora; order Lepidopleurida; family Hanleyidae; genus Hanleya; species Hanleya hanleyi. The sequence continues at coordinate 8,453 of JAVTVY010039031.1, read as the reverse complement.
TAAGACGGGAAAGATTGTAAAACCACGAGTAAAATATGCTTGGCCTTGCAAACCGCGCTCTCGGCGTTCAACCCGAATCCATTCAATTCCACTTGAGTCACGTGATCTGCTGTGAATGAACTGCTCGCTGGGGCCGTTTGTCCATCTTATCGTACGAGATCCTTTATTCCATCAACGTCTGGGTAAGCTTATCAGCTGGAAATGTGGAATCTGAGTGCGCAAATTAAAACTTTTCATAACACACAGAGTACACTTCTGATCTCTGCTGTGTTTAATCTGACTGTTTTTGGGTGTGCACATTTAAAGCAGGAAGCGCAAATCACTCTTGTAAACAACCCATTTGGCTAACAGACTGAATTCAGTGGGAGGTCAAAATTGGCTGGAGATGCCACTTTTATTCTGATAATGTTGTTTTTTTCCGTTCAAATGTTCTGTGCACCTTTCAGGTGGGGTCACAATCCTAGGAGAACAATAGTCTGGCTAGGTGCAACATTTAAAATATTTACTTGATTGCAAAGCGTAGATAGGTGTTTTTAGTCATATAAATCTCAGTACATGAAACTGTTCATGAGAGATTGACATATTCCTACTGGTTGAAGAGATATTGTGCTCTAACGATGTTTCAGTTTGCCACAAATTTGGCACTGGTATGCAAATGAGCTTTGATGAGCTTGAATTAGATAGACAAAATTGGCATATCTTCTTTCTCGAAGTCAGTACTCTGCGTTTCTTTTGAATTTTATTCGAGTTAATGGGACTGTTAATTGGATGCAACTTTTGACAAATAGTAGCAGAAGTTTACAAAATACTGAAATGGAGGGATATGCAATTCCGAAAACCTAGCAACTTGTAAATAAACGTTTTATTTCAGAAACATGAAACTCAGGGGGATGTGATATGGCTACTGTAGACAACTGTTGTTGGTGCATACTATGCATGAACAGAAATGTGATATCCATAATTGTGGAGATAATTACATGTTGGTATGGTAATATTATTTCTGAAATCTCATTTAAAATCATATTATCCATAAAATACTGATTAGCCTCTAATATTTTGTATATGGAAGCTATCGGTATTAAATATCCAACGTAGTATTGTGGTTTAGCTGTCAATATTTTTGAATTGGGAATTTAGCATAACACCTTAATAACAATTCAGAAATACAGATACACATTCGTTATACAAGGTATAGTTGATTTCTTTCTTATATTTCTTCGTTAAAGTCCAACCTGTTCCAATATGTACTTTTGATGACTGTTATACATTCATGAAGTTACAAATATCTCAATTTCCCCATAGTTCCATAAATATTTTGAGCAGATGGCCAGGATCCGTGCATGACGCCTTCATTCTGACTAAGGCCTAGTACAGACGACCCAGTTTTCCTTGACAAGTGTGACTAGAGTTATGGAAGTCTGTAGTGGCCATTAGCCTGCTTAGAAGCTTGTATTATAAACGATGACCGTACCAGAGCAGGATATATTGAATGGCCGTGAAACTGGCTCGTGAATACCAGGCCTAACAGCACGGTCGCAAGAAATGTACAGGCAGGGAGAGTCGAGGGATTGCTCATTGGCAGCAGTGGCTATCTACTCCGGCCATGGCTCTTGACCCATATGCCAACCCCACCTATGACATGGGCCACGAGGGCGAGAAAGCATATAACAAGTCCTTCAAAACAACATGCTGTGTAGTGGAACGAGCTTTCGGAGCCCCGAAGTCTCAATTCACTTGTCTGCACAGATGTGGCGGTGGCCTACCGTTTCAACCTGCTACATTTTGTGAAGTTGTGCTAGCACAACAAAGCTGCATAACATGTGTAATACATAGACATAGACATAACATAGATTTTCGAGTACCTGCATGAAATCGAAGATGAGGTAACCTAAAATGGACTCCTGAATGAAAGGTAAACAGTTCTAACTGCTCGAAAATTTTCTTGATTGTGCATGATGTAAATGGGACAGGTCACTATTTAGGCTAAGCCAAGTAGAGTGACCTCCCCTGACGTGAGCTCTCGACTGAAAAGAGTTGCGTTCGTGTCGAGTATGTAATTTGTTGAAGCACGGAAACTTTTCCCGGCTGCACGAAAAATCGGTAAATATGCCTATTAACCTATATTTTCACTACGAATATTGCCGCAGTCATTTTCTGTAATGTTCAAGGACTTAAATGCTGCCCCGTCTAGGCCGAGGCAATGTTCGATCGTTACCTAAAATTTATTTAGATCAGTAAACCAGTGTATAATAAGCACTGGCACGCGTGCCCGCCGTTACATGCTCACGTGATTTCGACGGCCTTCGTTTGGTAACATCACTCTGATTTTATTATCAGATACTATATTCAAAGTCACGTTTCTTGACTATGGCGGGCTTATCAGTAGTACATGTGTATATGTTTGAATACATGCACACGCAGTTTTGTTAGACCGAACGTTAGATTTATGCGCAGATTTTATGTAATGCCAATGAGTAGTGTTTAAGAATAATTCTACTGAAATTCAGGAAATAATTGTTGAATAATTTCAATTGATGGCAATGATAAGTTTATCATGGAATTAATGCTGGTTGTTCATTATTGACTATCCAGGGAAAATGTCCGAGTCTGAAGAGTTCTTTTTTTGTGTGATAGATTGCATACATGTGTAGGTTACAATGGCAGAGTTATCAGGTTCGGATAAATTGTGCAAGCCATTTAGATTGAATTCAAGTTGAAGTCAGATTAAAATCAGATAGAATTCAGATTAAAATCAGATTGAATAGTGCTAGAATCAGTCTACTCCATGAATCGGTTCACCCAAAGAAATATCTGGTAATTGTGCTGAAATTTAGGAAGGATAAATAACACAACTCGGGCTCGTGGTTTAAACTGATTGTAATTTTGCTGTTGCTCAATAATTTCAGTTGATTTATTTGTTTATACTCGGGTTGAGAGCTGAAACTCCGTGACTTTGTAGACTATCATATTAGGATCATTTTGGACCTATTAGCATGACAACCCCGAGCAGAGGATCATTGGTAAATTCAAAATGGCGTCCCGGTGCAGTACCAGAAAAGTGATGTTTTCGTCAGATTTCTTCATTATTTTTTTTGCTTTTCTCCAAGGATCAAACTGGCCAATTACATAAACAAGCTGCTTGTTTCCTACTCAGTGTATATAGAAGTGGTGTATGTTTGTCAAAATTTGTCAAATTTGTACATAACCTAGGATTAGCTTGATTGGATTTTACAGCTGATTCTCTTCATTTAGTTAAAAAAAGGTCTCTAATCTCATTGGAATACACTTAGTATTAGTTAGTGCTAGTGTTAGTTTCAACAAATATTCTGGAACGCTGAGTGTTCAAAAGAGTCACATAAGGGTTGACAATGTGACTGCAGAGGTCAATTTATTTGGGTGCCAAATGCCATTTTACACTAGCCATAAGATCAGGTCCAGCTCATACTATGCAAACTGGCGGTGGCAAGGCTTATGTTTCCTGTGGACACATGCATCGGTGATTTTTAGTAAAACACCAGCGATCAATGTGTTGAGCTAAACCGGATTCAGTGAACTTAGTTGAATCTTAGGAGAACATATTTCCACACAGACCATTGATGTTTTGGTCCATACATACATGCATCAATGTGTACTGTACGACATGACCAATTTGTATTGATATTAATTCGTAATTTAGGATGATCAACTTATATCTTACTAACTGTAGTTACATAAAATGGACAGTCATTTTAAAATTGATAAAAATTGATTATCCCCCCCCCCCCTCAATTTGTCCTCAAACTGCCGGCCTCTTATTCAAGTTCATCTCTGTAATGATTCAATCACATTTAGACTGACTTTCTGGACAGTAATATTCCAGTGGGACCTGCATATGGCGTATACATATCACGCATAGTAGCATTTGCTAGATCCCGTGTTAAATGTGACCAGTTCAATCAACGTCACAATACATTGTCGTAGAAATTAACTTATAAAACAGGGCTACACTACCAAGCGCCTTCACTCAAAGTTTCTCAAATTTGGCGATACATATCGCATGCTGATAGCAAGATACGAGCGCAGCGTGCAAGATCTATGGCGTTACGTTTCGTAACTTGTGTCTAATTCCGCTTAACCCGGGACTAGGGGCTGTATGAATCCATGTACTTCAAGATCGTCATGGTACTCATATGAACAGTCACAATCAAAGCGTGACTGAGATACGCCATTCTTTAGATGACGACTTTACAACGAATATTATGGATTAAGAATACTGATCAGCGATACGGATTTGACATTTCTGGAACATCATGATGTCTTGCCGGCATCATTGAAAAATGCTGACCGCTCCTCTCTTGCAGGAAACAAGCCTATGTGTATGTATACTATGATTGTCTTTTTGAGTTTGGTGCTAATACTGTTATATGGAATATGAAATAGGTCTTTGGATTATGGACGCGGATATTCTCTAATGGACGACGGCTGAATTATGAATGACGGACCAGACGCTTGTAATTTCAATGGCGAACTCCCACTATATCTCCAGTTAATTCCTGGGCAATGTTGTCTAGCCCCAGTGTTGGCGACACTGTGGACCACCGTGAGCTATGGGTTGTTCACTTCATCTCTCCCCTATGTTCAAAACATGGAACAAGATTTTGAACTATTGATAACTGGTGTAAGTACGATAATATCAATCTAGCCCCAGAACTCACATTAGCTGCGAAAACTGACATCTGGCCTAGTGGATTTCTGGGAGCGGAAACGGAAACGTCGCATCTGTTCGTTTACTTTCTTATTTATTCTGCCTTTTATATGTTTTGTAAAAATGAGATGCTCAGTGCAATAAAGAATCTTATCATGCGCACAATTAATTTTCGGCGGAACCAGTCTCCCATTCGTCTATTCCCGTATTGACAGAAATTAGCCCAGTTGCTGAGTTCTGGGGATAGATTGCTATTATTCAACTAAACATAGAAATAGTTTTGTATAATTTGAATGAATTATGTTCGTTTGATTAAAATTAACTGAATTTCACAATAAAATGCGCCCGGATCTCTCGATTATCAGAGGCACTATTTCGTAGCCGGCTCACTGCGTGATCGTCATACGCTCCCCACCGGTGGGGATTTGTACGTTCTATGTTAGAGTCTAGAAGGAAATAGCCGAACGTGATATTGTGATAATACGGATAACATATTCCGGCCATACCAGGAGCACTTACTTACATTTAGGATAACCCTGGAAACCTTCGGTCAAAAATATACTATTTATCATCAGTTGAGAATCTCGCTCCATGTTGCAAAAATAGGAGAGAGACGAAGACAACCATTTCGCCCCCCCCCAGGCCTGGACAGGTCCCAAAAAGCCCAGGCCAGATAGGGTTAAGGGAAATGTCACTTTGATGTGACAATCGATAACTTGCGATTATTCGAAGCAAGACCTTTATATTTGCATATCTATATGATTGTTTGTTATTGGTTCGGCCACACAAAGTTTATTGGAGTCTGAATAGATTTACTTATTTGTAGGTCACAAAAGTCCAGTGACGTTTTTGGGTCTAAGATTATTATCCGGATTTGACTTCCGGCCAACATTGATTGGCCATTATACCTGACTGGGCCAGAAATGGTCTGTGACGTATTTTAAAATGTTTCTATAATATTTGACTCTAAAATATATCAAAACCACCTTTTCAAATTTTAATCGGGAAAAAAATCTGGGCCAGTTTGATTGGCACTCCGAAATTTGCCGTAATGGTGTCTGGCTGGATGACCCTATTTCCGGCGGTCTCATCTCGAAAAAATGGTGGGGAATGTATGCTGAATGTTTGAGCGGAAAGGCCAGGCTACCTGGTGTGGTGGGTCGTTTGTGGTGGCGAATATTAGGGAATACCGTTTTCTCAAGATGTGCTCGGCCAATTTACTACATATTAAGTAAGGCGAATATTTAGCGGTTTGTGATCTGTAAGTTAATGAATGAATTTTGTGTTGTGGCGCGTTTCTCGTAGTGAAGTAGCAAAATGTGGACAGTTCCGTAACCGAAATGACTCCCTGAATTTGTCCGTTGTACCGTTAGCTCTAAATGATAGACCTTTTTCAATATTTTTGTTTTAAGATTAAAAAAAAGCCCCGAGGTATAATAAATTCGTTATTCAGGATGTCCCTCGAGTGTATGAAAGCTACGACCCTCCCAGCTGACGCCTCAAGGTGCATGAGTTTTAGGAAGGGTCGTAACTTTCCATACTCCTGGGAGAAAACCTGAATAACTAACCACAGTTGTGTTCAATAAGACATGGCGTACAGTTTTCGATTTGATCCATAACTTACAACAGTTCAGAATTAATGCGCTGGGATAAAGTATGTAGGTCAGTACCGGTAGATCATGAAGGTTCCTTTTGCTAGGTAATGACATCGGCGTAAAATAAATACGTGTGGAATATATGTTGGTCATGCACCAATATGTGGTATGATATTCCCGTATTTGCCAGTTATGGGGCATTCCTTTACATAATGTTCTGCACATCAACATGGATTTCGGAAGCAAATTTCGAGTACATCATATCGAGACTTGTGAGAATTGTTTTGTTTCGACTGAAGTGAAAACATGGAAAGGTGGAACTTGTACTTCCCAGCTACATGTATATAATCCTTCTTGGGATATTTTCATATCTAAATTCAGTAAAATGGTGTTTTCATGTGCATTTTGACTTTTGTAGAGTGAAATATGTATAGAGATACCTCAAGCAGAACTTGCGTTCTTCCCCCTATTAGGTCCAGGTGTTTCTGCTTGTCGAATTGGTTTTCCGGTCTAGATGTAAAATGGCGTTTTCCTGTGCATTTTGACAGTATATATTTTCGATTTCGAGTTCCGACTCATATCTTGAACTGCATCATGGGCCTGTTATTTTTTTTCAAAACTAGATGTAAAACGGGATAGGCACAGCCTTCATTTGTTTAAGCACCTCATAGGGCGTAGACGTCTCTCCTGAAAAAACAAAATTGTTGAATTTTCAAATGCAAAACACTGCATTATGGTGCCTTCTGATAGTACGGTTATGACATTTGTCATTCTCTCCGAAAAATCGTCGAAACAATATACTAGATCTAGATCTACTGTTTACTATATTTCTTTTTTGAAATTATTGGACCCCCTGTTTCGTCGTCCCTGTAATGGTTCACCTTTCATCTCCCTAGTTTTGATGGCGTTCATGCCAGAATAAAACTATTGTAGATGAGCTGCACATGATACAAAAGCCTCATACGAGCACATTCGAAGCGATCTCTCGTACTAATAGTTCTCCGATTATCATCACATAAATTATATAATGGCCTACATGTATGTACATAGACAGGTTTGATCACTACATTCAGTGCCCGATACCACACCATCATCCTGTGACTTAAAATCCCTGATGCATGTGCGTCATAACTCACGCGTATACGGTATACCATCACTTGATATACTCTCTTACAATCTATCCAGAACAACCCAAATAGTCCATATATCCTGACCATGTTTTCCGGATCTAATGTGTGTATGTATAAATTGACAGAGAAGGAAAGATGACGGGTTAATCCAGTTGATTATGCTTTTATTTCCAAGAAATGTGCTTTCGTTTCCAAGAAATCTTCTTTATAGCAGTTGCATGATTGTCAAATCGACTAACTTAGAAAGAACCAATGACTGGATATTCCTAGGAGGTTTGAATGGCAATCCAGGAAGTCACTCTGACTACATTTGCGTACCGGTGAGACAGCAGAAAAGCTGTTAAAGCCGCTTTAACTCTGAGAATTAATGCGACCCGTATCTTCAAATGGGGGATGTTGAAATTTACAGCCATGAAAGATAAATAATAAAAAAATATAGTGAAAAAAATGCCTTTTACCAACATGTTATATACCTTTATTGGAATAAATTACGTGATATGTCATAAAACCTATGTTTAGGCAAAACAAATATATCTACATCAATTTGAAACAAACCTGAATTTGTGAAACACTAGGCCTACAATTTTATTTATCAGACAATAATTCTTCTCCAGAATTAAAATGGAAAGGACCTGGTACGTTAAGGTGGACAAACCGCCCCAGGTGAGGTACGATTGTAGATGAAAATTGAAACTTAAAATATGAAATGCTCGTCTCGATTAGCATAAACTATGACATTTTTTTCAACTCTCTTTGAAGTATTGGGAGCATGAGTGCAATGATTTTTTAACAAGAGCTCTCCAAAGTGGTAGGTTTGTGTGAAATTGACAGTTTGGGGTTGAAAAAGCATGGTTTGCCTACCTGTAAATATATGAAGATAAACTATAACCACAAAAATATTCACACATAACAGTCCTCTTTTGAATCCCTAGTTGTTCAACAAAGCACGTTTGGTTATCGTTTATCTTCATATAAAAAATGAAACTTTATGGAATATTGTTTTTGGTCATTTGGTGTTCAATTTCAAATACGATAATTGGAGCA
>JAVTVY010039030.1:0-16100 GCA_036873755.1 Hanleya hanleyi | reverse complement strand
TGTTTGTTGTGGGTTTTTACGGACTCTCGCGACCTCGTTTTATTATTGCTCAATTTGTGACAGATTTGTATTTAGTCCCGGCATTTCTCTAAGTCTGCCTTTTAGTGCTGAGCTTGAAGGCCGATTGTGATCTCTACAATAAACGAACGGGTTTTGTTTCATTGATTCATGAATTTTATGCATTGAGTTTGTGTATATCTCAAGTAGGGTTGTAATAGTATCCTCATCGGCGGGGGTTTTTCGTTTCTTCCCGCCGGAGAGATCTGATACTTTATTTGCAGCCGTCAATGTTTCATGTTGTTGTTGTTACTTCTGTTCGGACTTGCAGTTTTGGTAGGTTCACCTTCATACATTCAGTTCCTTGGTCCTACCAAAATGTAATCTCTTGTTATATCAAGTATTATTACGTATGATTTTGATATCCTGTATTCAAGAGAGACCTTACAGAGGTTTTATATGTCTTTCATGCTGACGTGAATATGAAGCATGATTGTTGCATTTGTGTTACGTAATCACAACTCAACCCTATTTACTTCGACCCTGTGTCGCATCTTAATGAGCTTCTTTACTGATCTCTTTATGTAATTAAGGGTGTGTATCGAACAACAATGAGATCACGTGCTGGTTTACGTGAGTGAGTAACCTATTCACCCACTTACCCTTGTTTATTGTGAAAGTGTGATATAGTTGAAACACAATTTTTGTCTGATTATTACATTGTGAATTGTTTTGTTTCACACCAAGTTGATCCCATCTGTATACTGTATTACGCTTATAATTCAGATGGAGTTATGCACTAATTTTAATTTCTTCCCTATGAGAAAATTTAAAATTACTAGCGTGAGTGGGAAGGTATTGGCCGGCCAAAGATCAAGCCTAATGACACGTAAGTCGTGAAGTCTTCTATGGTTTCTTTCTACCAAGTATGTATTACCGGTACAGTCGACTAGAGCATCAAACTGCCTTTTAGTAATGTTCTTACTGTTCTTCTTCTCGACAAATTGTTCGTGTTAGGTCATTTCAAATTCTAAATTTTGAATAACCTCACTTTCCTGCCCGCGAGAGACTTAAATGTATTTCCTCTCTTCGGGAATTTAAAATTCTTTAAGGATCTTTCTTGGTTACCTGGAAAATCTTTGTTCTGGATGTCGGTTGTGTGACTATATGGTTATTAATAGTAACATTGTTGTAAATGTTTTATATTCTCTCCATATAAAACTCCAGTACTGAATTTCATGTACAGGAGACAAATTACATCGGGAGAGGTCATAATGTAACCATGTTCATTGACACATTATTCATGTTTACTGACACAAAGATTCATAATCCCATTTATCTCATTGAGCTTACATTTGGTGATTAACGCTACAAACATTTAATATGTTCATCTCTACTGCGTTTAAAGAGAAGGAAAATTATTACAATTGACTTCGGGGTTACTGTTTGCAACGCCCTTCTGTTACGTCGTGTACTTTTATAAGTTTGTATCCTGCTCCATGATGAGCATGTATATACATTAAGTTGTTGTGAATGAGGAAATCACTACGTTGTTTATCATATACAACGTTTCTCGCATTTTCATATTACGCTTTCCTATTACACCTTGACGACATGTTCATTACGCCGTCATGTGTCTCTCATACACCTGTGCGTTCCGGTACGCCATAACGCCGTTTGTCACGTCATTTCTTCATTTGCGAGATGCATATTTTATATCCATTCATCGGCACTTCCTTTGATTCTTCATCGTCGGTCATCGGCGGGAGGGGAAGTCCGTTCGTTTGGCGTCAACTTTCCACTTGTATCAATTCTTCTCGGGTTTTTCACATTGTGATTTACTTAGGTTCGTCGTTACTCTACGAAGAGAGTTCTGTCCAGACCTTGTTGTTTCCAGTCTGGAGTTCAGAATATCAAAATTGTATTGGAATCAGCAGTATTTGGTCAAATACTGTTATATGGAATAGGTCTTTGGATTATGGACGTGGATATTCTCTGAGGACGACGGCGGGATTGTGAATGACGGACTAGTCGCCTTTAATTGAATTCAGCACAGTGTTGTATTAACACAGAACCATGTTGACTTAACACACAAACATTATGTTGAGATCCATTTACCTTAGGATTGTGCTTAAACAACACAATGTTTTCGTGGTGTACTTGGACAGTTTTTCCGGCTTTCTCCATCAAGTACTTTATTCCTGTATAGACCGTTACACCAATGGTTAGACTTTGACATTATGGTTCTGTCATCAACCTTAAGGTTGTTTATTATATGTAGGACCTTACTCACCATGTTCGTTTTTCGGGTTCGGTCTCTACAGCGGATTTATTTGTCCTGGTGCCGAGGACGTGATACCGTTCCCGACTCTATTTCCCTCGTAATTGACTTCCTCCTTCACCTTCACCAGGATAGGGAGTTTCATATTAGCACCATGGAAGACTATCGATCTGCTCTGGCATGAATTGAATACGGTGTTACGTCTTACCTTGGGTTCCGACATTACCCTTAACGATAATATCTCTGCTCTTATTCACGCCTTCGCATTACAGTCGCGTTGTACTCGCCAACTGTTACCGAAATGGGATATCGGTGTGGTTCTGTGTGCTCTGATTATACCACCTTTTGAACCCTTAGAGTCCGCGTCTATAAAAGCTGTGTCTTATAAGACGGCCGTCGTGGCGGCGTTTGCTTTGGCGTCCAGACTGTCTGTACTTCATGCTCTTTGAAAGATCTTCTATGACCTGGACAGCGGATCGGTCTTGCATTTCTTTTCGGCCCATTCCTGAATTTATCGCCAAAAATGAGTCTGTTCGTTCAGGTCCGTGCGCTCAACGTCGTACTCCATTCCTGCGTTGTCAGACTTTGTACATGGCCTCGAGGACGATCTTCTGCTATGTCCTGTTCGAGCCATCCGCCACTATCTTACTCGTTCCGATCCGTTCGCGGCTCTCGGCTACGGTTATTCTGTCCCTTCGCCTGTCAGCTAGGCTTGACATTTAAAAAAGCCTCGTAGTTGAAGAAGACCATAAAATAGTCTTATCAATTGGCAGAAGGTAGATATACCATTGACGCCCCACTACTGTCTTCTGCTTCTTCTAATGTGATTCGTGCCATCGCTGCGTCATGGCATGTATGGAAGAACTGACCCCTCCATGACATTGTCCTGTCTTGTGCCTGAACAATTAACTCCACGTTCACTAATATCTGTCTGAGGGATATGACAGTGCAATCAATAGTGTGACCACGCTTGGGCCACTGTGGCTACCCAGCACGTTGTGAGTAATTTCAGAAAAAGAGGGGGGGGCGGCAAAATGGTCACCATCGCAGCAAGACAGCCATCTTGCTGTATCATCTCATCTCATCTCATCTCATCTCAGTCATATTATTATTATTACATATATTATATGATAAAAAGGCATCTCAGAAGGTAGAAATAAGTCAGTTGACCGGCCGTGGATTCTATAATCACCAATGAAGGCCTGACACCAGGATAGGGTTTACTCCTAACTGAAATTTGCTTCTGTTCTTCAGAAACTGACTTCCTTCTAGATGTCTCAGCTGGGTCACCTGTGCCTCAACTCACAAGACACCCGCTCCAGGCCTAGTGTCAACAGTAGTGATGAAAGTACAGAGAGTTGAAGAGTGCGCAGCTCACCCAGAGAGCAAGCATGGCAATTCCAACGCATCTAAGTTCATCACTCCAAGTATGGTGAGTTGTCCTCAAGAAGCTTGCGGACTGAGAGTGGTGTGGACTTGGTACCTTCCAAGTTTTGGGCACCGCGTTCCCCTTTACTTACGGTTGGACCAAGGATCTCCCTGTATGCAATGGCTGTGGCAGAGGTTCCCCCTAGTCATACAGAGTCTACCAAGAGGACCTTCTTGTTGCCTATGGTGCCCGGGTATCCTGCGACTTGGTGGAAAAGTGTACCACATCACGAGCACAGTTACATGGATGGAGACACTCAGATAAGTAAAACTGTATCAATTCCTTCAATTACCCGATGAGTCTGAGGCCAGGGTTAACTTGATGAGTAATAATGTCTCAAATTTATACCCATGTCTGTGTCGTTCCAGCGATTACTATTCTGCTATGGGAGTTACCACAAGGCCGAGATTCCCGCCTCCATATGTTGGTACTGTGGCATAATTGAAACAGGTTTACGATTTGGGAAACAAATATCAAACATTTATAAACAATGTTTCTATTTGTTACCAAATCAAACCTGTTTCAATTTGATTGACCCTCCCTCCGTCCCCTCATGCCGGCCTTAAACACTACAGGTCTCGGTAATTATAATGAGAATAGAGGGCGAGTATGGCTTGAGCAGAGCCTATATAGTAATCCTGCTGGAATAGATGGGAGAGCTCTCCTGGGGGCGGACAACTCTCCGCTAGGGGAGCTAACTTTTAGTTTTTAACTTCCGTTTTCTACGTTGTATTCATCTTCCTGACGGAGATTGATGGCATAATTGAAACAGGTTTGATTTGGTAACAAATAGAAACATTGTTTATAAATGTTTGATTTTTATAGTTTCGGAAAACAATCCTAATTTTACATGCACCCACCCCATTGACTGGATAGGCAGGCCCCCGATAAGCCCGGGGACCGATATTAGCCCTTTGGGCTAGAGTTGATAGGTGTTTTTCCCTATTTTAGGGGTAAAGTCCGTATTCCGCTTTTTATAGTTTCGGGAAAAAATCCTAATTTTACATGCACCCAACCCATTGACTTGATAGGCAGGTCCCCGATAAGCCCGGGGACCGATATTAGCCCTTTTGGCTAGGGTTGATAGGGGTTTTCCCCTACTTTAGGGGTAAAGTCCGTATTCCGCTTTTTATATTTTCGGGAAAAAACCCCTAATTTTACACACACCCACCCCATTGACTTGATAGGCAGGTCCCAATAAGCGCGGGAACCGATATTAGCCCTTTTGGTTAAGGTTGATAGGTGTTTTCCCCTATTTTAGGGGTAAAGTCCGTGTTCCGCTTTTTATAGTTTCGGGAAAAAATCCTAATTTTACATGCACCCACCCCATTGACTTGATAGGCAGGCCCCGATAAGCCCGGATATCGATATTAGCCCTTTGGGCTAGAGTTGATAGGAGTTTTCCCCTATTTTAGGGGTAAAGTCCGTGTTCCGCTTTTTATAGTTTCGGGAAAAAATCCTAATTTTACATGCACCCACCCATGACTGGATGCTCCTTCACGAATGCTGCACTTTGATACCTCACTCGACCCAATCGGACCATGCAGCGTATTTGAAGTCTGGGGACTACTTTTTCTCCGCGGAAGCTTTTTGCCGCGACCGCATCTCCGCCAGACCGCATCACCGCGAAAGAATACATGCCCAGGGGCCCTTTGCCGGAACTATAGTCACCCAGAGTTACCTCCCCCCTAGATTGGAACTCTTCTGTGCTGGAGGTAGTTTTTGGTCTCTTGAGCTGGTGGCGCCCCCTGGCGGAACTCCCCGTCATCTCCCCAAGAGTTATCTCCCCCGGCAAAACGATAATGGATCTGCTCTCTCCCTACTACTATCGTGAACGTCTGATGGAGTAAGCGTCTCAACATCGGATAACCTGGTGAATGCAAGAATACCCAGAGAAAATAACCTATAATGCCCGACGTCGAACGGCTTGAATTGCCCGGGCCACCAAAACAACAATCCTACGTATATCTGTCGAGTGACATGTACAGAGGACGGGCCTCGGAGTCTAACAGTCCACCAGCAGAATCCTGACATATACAGGTAATAAATTGGAGCGATATACAAGAGGTGTGGAAAATTGACGACGTCTGGCGAATAAAAAGCAACCATATGACTCTACAGAAAATCATCTTTCGGTATCTAACATTTAAACTCGAGAATATGATGGATTCTCGGACGTAGCCTTAGTATCTCAGCCGTGCTGTTATTGCAGATGTTGATGTGAAGACTACATGTTCTCGCGCACAGCGGAATTAGATACGCCAACTCGGGAGATGCGATGACAGATCAGTGCAAGCAACTCATCTGATGTTAATGTATGAGCATCATGGACGTCTGATGGAGTAAACGCCTCAACAGACAGACCTTCGTTGAGATTCTATTTATCATGGTAGGTTTCCATCTTGCTACGGTGCATTTACGTCTAAGCGAGGCACGAAGGCTCATCGTCGTCGATAGCATAATGGCTTCTTTCGATGGGTCATACTAATTACCACAACTAACCGTAAAATTACCACACCAGACCACAACGGACTGACAAATTATCACACCTGAACACTTCAGACACCCAAAGTATCACAACGTACCACAACGGTCCCTCAAATTACCACCACGGCCCGCAATATATCACAATGTAGCACTACAGCCTCAAAGCATACAACAACGGAGCCTAAACGATCACGTTGGACTGCACATACACATTAGTAAGGTTGTATTACGAGTGTCTATTGTCCTGGCATTGTCATGATTAGTGGAACCGCTTTTGACAACGAATTTGTTGTCATTTTGTGTCCATTGTGGTAATTAGTAGAAACGAGACGAGCATGGGCAGAGCCATCTCGAAAATGCTTAACACTGTCAGGGGACTACTTCGCAAACTGCAAGTATAGTTAAATATTTGTTGTATATTCCACTATTATATAAAAATTTGGGAATGAAATACTCCCTTGTGCCAATGTTTGGTCACCACGCACGAGCCATGAGAGAGACATCACAAAAATCAACCAGAACGTTGAACAATAAATGACCTAATTGCATGATTAATTTCCATATTTTCTTTTTGACATTTCAACATACAGTACAGAGCAGAAATAACTTGCGCCTTTTAATCGCATTCTCCCAACGTCAGAGTTTGTAACCTCCAAACCGTCGGTATATATGACAATAGGGGATATACAATCTGATGCCATGAGAATGTTTTATCGCGGTTTAAGAAAAACACCTAGCGACTTGTAATAGGCGCTGGATGTGATATAGTTACCAGATGCGTCAGAGCGCGTCTCGTGCCGCTTGGTTGTATTAGAAAATGCACGACAGGATCTTTCCGACAGCTTACGTTTTTTCCCAACGCGACTTTGCTCGACTCGTCAGCTGTTATCGCACCATTATTTTAACCGCGATTATTTCTGCCTTTTCCTGTAAATAGATGGTACATATACACGTATACTACGCGTTCAGAAGTTTTGAAGATCGTCATCGAGGTATCCCTTGTTCCATTTGATTTTAACCAGATGCACAGTGAGATGAATTGGATCTGAACATTTCATATCTCAAGGTCGTTTGGTGACCTTCTGACACAAAAAAAACTTTGGAGATTTACTTACTTTTTGACTAATCAACGCAACTGTCTGTTATGTATCTAAGCTTGAAATTTGCTTTGTATTTATCAAATATATATACAGGGTGAGTATACCTGTGGTGTTTTTATTCATCTAAAGTTATCTATTTATTGTGTATGTGAATTTGACACATGACAGGATACTTCATCTCGCATGTTTCATTTATGGAAAAAAATATGTACATTAATGGCACTCATGAAATGGATCTTTTTGCGAAAAAAAATTGATAAATTTACAAAACCACAGATAAACCTTTTTTTGACTCGCCCTGTATATACATAAATATCCGAACTGGGCTGCTTAGGCTGGATTACGAGGTGGCCTACTATATGGTTTCCACGTCACCGAGTTCGCGCGCACACGCACACTGGACGTGGACTGGTTGTGAACTCGACCTATTTTTAGGGCTGGAGAAATGTGAATGATAAGATCGACAGTCACATTATTTCGACACTCTCAGCCTTTCTATTACTACTGAACAGAGCATTCACCAATAACAACCGGACTTCATTATTAGCTTAGAATAATAATTCATCACCATTTTCTAATTAAGAAATAAAGACCGAGGGATTGTTTTCAAGTTTCCCAGATAAGCACCAATAGTTCGAGCTGTCAGAATGCCACGCTCGCAGAACTTCACACAATCTGTCAATGGCCTGTTCGCCTCGATCCTCTCTCAAACTCTTCTCAGCCGGATTGTACTATAATTTTGGCATTGAGCGCTCCGGATTAAGGGTGATATTCGGTAAGGAATAAACAATGGGTCCGCTTTTTGACCACCAATTGTCTTCAATTCCTCAACCCAAATCAGTAATATGCACATATTTTCTGATAGAGCCTGATTATTTTAACTACATGTGTAAGTAACTGTCGGATGACTACAGAATGCCAGGTCTGACGCTAGTATTCTTCCCCATTGTCTCAGAGTCTTGGTTAATAAGTCCTTAAGTTCATTAGTTTGGAGCACTGGTATTGCCTTATAATAGCCTCACCCTCATAGATTAGATTTTCAGCTCACAAATGAAAGGGAAAGTCCAGAAAGGTAATATGTCATTCATACAGCCTGGTAGAACTCCAGTGTTATCGATAGTGGCATAATCCTCGGTTTCGTTAATCGCATCTGGTTTTCCTGGGTGCCAAAATTCTGGATCAACCGCTTCTCCGTTCAACCATCGCCAGTCTCCCTCGACAGTCTCATCCGTTGCACCAACTAGAAAACGGGCTGCGATGGGAACTGAAAATACAAAAAAGGTAACGCTTGTTCATGATCTATGTTTGCTAGGCTCTAAAATAATTTCGCTTTATCAGAATTCACATTCGCGAAGCAAGAGTCCCCCATAATACATTGCACTGGACAGGATTCGATCAAGTTCATAAGACGAGAAAAATTGAAATACTATTGTTGTTGCTTCGACACATATCTCCTCTGAAAATATATTCCATGCAGTATGCGTACACATTAAAATAGTAACGAACACCGACGTCACGAGGAAGGACGCGACTGCGAGAGTGTTGAAAACTGGAGTCTGCATAAACCCAGAACCGGAACCTGTCCAGCGAGAGCGGAACGAGGTTTGTAACGTCTGCTCGGCGAATGAAAAAATCATCTATCTGTGCTAAAAGAGTCGCACAGGCAACGTGTCCTACGCCCCAAGGCAAACTGAAAGTTTTGTGTTGAGGTAGATCAAAAGGACAATCTAGCAAAAGAAGAGGAAAGAACCTCTAGCCCAGATAGTTTTCCTCTGTTATATTGAGGATTTCAATCAAAGACATTGAGTGAAAAGAAAGCAATTCAACACTTGTATGCTAGACGTAGATGATGATAATATTGGAAAAAAACTGGTTATTGGTCGGATTCACAGATTAAATGTAGACTGGTGAGGTAAGCTCTTAAAACTGCTGTAAACGACATACTTTTCTTACATACCATTGATCACTGCAGCTCTCAAAGAACAGTGCGATGGACACTTCTCAAACTGTGTCTTTATCACAGATGTTACCATCAATAAAATCCACCAAACTGGGAACCATCCAGCATGATTTGTCGAGTGACTAAATTTGATTTACGTCCATATGAGTGAGATCCGTCATTCAATATTCACCGTCGTCCACAAAAGAATTTCCATGTCAACAATCACATGGCTTTTTCCATATGACAATTTGCAGCAATTCCAAATACGCATGAAATTACAGAACAATGGGTTCCTGCGAGTTGAAAACTTTCAACCGTGAGTAGTATACAAAGAGTAAATCGAGTCACATTGACCTTTGACCTCAGAAATTTGCATATGACGTCACTTCCGGTTGGGGTGAATGAGTCGTGACCTCTGGACATGTCTAGACTTGTTTGTGTTTGTCTGGGGTTTTTCCCTGGCCTGCCGCCATTTTGGAGCCGCCATTTTGCAGCAAAATGGCGGCTCCAAAATGGCGATGAAGCCGCCATTTTGGAGCCACCATTTTGCTCCAAAATGGCGGCTCCAAAATGGCGGCTCTGTAACGTATAAAAGGAGGAGATTTTTAGTGGTTTGGTGTATTCATTGCACTACCCTACGGAGCTCTCTGACCTACCAGCCTGCCTGCCTGCCTACCAGCTTGTTCTGACGAGAGGAGGAGAAAAAGCATGAGACGTGGAGAAGATTTTCCATTGGACCCAGCAGCACCTCCGGTTGAAGTCTTACCCCAAGACGAGCGTGTGAGTGACATTTATCGACGTCACTGGGCTACCATACGCCATTGTTTTCACCGTAACCGTCGTCTATTGGACTTGCATAACTTTCGACTGCAGGACCTCACGTATCTGTCTACCTATGCCGAGAACATTTTCACAGATCAGGTGACAGCGTTCAAGTTGAATATGACATTCGGGTACATTTTACGGCACAAGGAGACGGACCAGGTGCGGTATTATTATCCCAGCAATAATACCTATGTGTTTGACCAGCCGTTCACGGTGACGGATGCGATTTCTCTGGAGCCACTCATCGACCAACTGACTACGTTGGATCCATTGGAATGGGCCCGGTTGCAACGCCCCAATACCAAATGGCTTGTGGAAATGGTCACCAACGTCACATTTTTCGTCACGAAAATGAGAGATCATCCTATCGGTGCTCCTGTACTACTACCACCTTGGCTGCTTCATCGACCCGGACTGTATGCATTAACGCGTGGGGCACATGGGCACTACAAAGACCGGAAATGTCTGTTTCGGTGTTTGACCGTGCATCTGGACGAGTGTAATCCCAAGGCTTGTGACAGAGTGGCCAATGACTATTGGGAACAGTATTTACAGGCGCAAGACTTGGATCAGCGGCACTTCCGTGGAGTCCCGTTCAAGAATTTGGATGACGTGGAAACATTGTTCAACATCAATATCTTTGTATACCGATTACGATGCGAGGAGGATACATTTGTGGCTGAATTGGTTCGTCGTTCAACAGAACGGTATGCTTCTACGATGAAAGTCAATGTCTTCGACCACAATGGCGTGAGTCATTTTTCGCTGATCTACAATATGAGCCAGTACGCCCAGTCTTACAGTTGTGCCCAATGCCATCTGGTGTTTGACCGTTCCATCAACTTACATCGACACGAGAAGAGTTGTGACAACAGTGTGAAGCGAAAATTTCCTGGTTGTGTGTATCATAATACGCCTACTATTTTCGAGGAACTGGCCGATGAGGGTCTGATCATACCGGAGGCAGGACCGTTATTTTCCCTACCGGGCGTGTTACGATTTTGAGGCCCTGTTGGAGCCCATGGACATGTTTTCAGCGAAAACGCAGTGGACGCAGCGCCATATTCCCCTGAGTGTGAGTATTTCCAGCAACGTACCTGGCTATGACGCTGCACCGGTCTGTTTCGTGTCTACGGGGGATTCCCATGAGTTGATCACCCGCATGATGGAGTATTTAGAGGAAGTCAGTGCGGCCAGTACGGAATTGTTGGTGTCCAAGTTCCAGGACGTACTGGACCAGTTGGACGATCGGATTCCTATACCGGGTGTATCGTTTAGTGACGATGAAGAGTCCGAGTCCGAGTGGGAGTCGGAGCCGGAGCCCATGCAGTCGCAGGATGTGCCTTTACCTAAACCGTATGCGGAGAAATTGAAAGTGCGCTTCCTACAATACCTAGGCCAGTTACCGGTGCTCGGTTTCAACTCGGGGCGATATGACTTGAACATGGTGAAAGAATTTCTCTACCCCTACTTGGCCCAGGCTAATACCATCAAGTCCGTCATCAAGAAGATCAATAATCATATGGCCCTCACTACCACATCACTCCATTTCCTGGATGTACGGAACTACTTAGCTCCTAATTATAGCTATGATCAGTGGGTGAAGGCGTATGACTGTGCACAAATCAAAGGGAGGTTTCCTTACACGTATATATCGACGCTCGACTGTTTGGAGGAAACACAGTTGCCACCCCGGGATGCGTTCTTTGACGATTTGAAGCAAGTGGAATGTCCGGAAGACACGTACCGGGAACTACAGCAGGTATGGAACGATCAACATATGCAGACCTTGCGAGATTTCCTGATATGGTATAATAACTTAGATGTGGTTCCTTTCCTGGAAGCGGCCGAGAAAATGGTTCAACTCTTTCGTCGTGAGATGCACGTCGACATCTTCAAGGAGTGCTTGAGTTTAACGGGTCTGGCGCTTCGCCATCTTTTTCAAGAGTGTCCCACGTACTTCTCGCTGATACCGCAAAAAGATGCGGACATGCATGATTGTCTAAAGCAGAACATCGTGGGCGGACCTAGTCTTATTTTTCACCGTTATCACGAGAAGGACGTCACTACTCTCCCCGGTGGAAAACCCTGTGCTAAGATCATCGGTTTCGATGCAAATGCCTTGTACCTGTGGTCTCTGGCCCAACCTATGCCCAATGGACATTATACACGTTGGTTGGCGGAAGGTCAGCATTTCACACCGCAACGCACTCCCTACAAGCATCTGGCTGACCAGTGGTTGGATTGGGAAGCCTATCGACGGGGAATTTATATACGCCATCAGACCAACGCCACAGAGAAGCGCATAGGAGATCGTCGACTCCCCGTCGATGGGTTTGCCCTGGTGGGTAGAACACCGACCGTATTCCAATTTTACGGTTGCTATTGGCACGGCCACGAATGCCATTTCAGCGCTGCACGCTTCAACGAACGACGTGGAAAAACACCGGAAGAATTACGGGAAGAAGTGCAGGAGAACGGCGATTATGTGAAAGAGAGAGGATACCATCTGATCGAAATGTGGGAGTGTGAATTTCACACCATGTGCCAGGCCCTGCCCCATTTACGGCGTTTCCTAAAAGAGCGCGAGTACCCGCTCAGTCGTCGGCGACCCCTGAGTCTGCCACAGATGTTCGACGCCATTCGTTCTGGGGACCTCTACGGCTTTGTCGAATGTTATTTGCATGTTCCCGACACTCTCAAGCCTCTCTTCGCCCAGTGCCCTCCCATCTTTAAGAACGCGCTGGTGGGTCGGGATATTGGAGACACCATGGGGGCCTATGCTGAGCAACACGAGTGTTTGCCTCGACCTCGACGGATGTTGATTGGCAGTATGTGGGCAGAGAAAATCTTGCTGGACACTCCGCTGCTGCAGTGGTACATGAGCCACGGTCTGGAAATTACGAAAATATACCAAGAGATACAGTACGTACCCAACGCCTGTTTTGCGGAGAATGCTGACATCGTGACGTCTGCCCGTCGTCAAGGTGATCAAGACCCGAGTAAGGCCATCATCGGTGAATCGTGGAAGTTGACGGGCAATGGCTATTATGGCAAAAACGATGACGAACCAGGATAAGCACGTGAACGTGAACATCTGTACTACTTCACAAGCCCGCAAAAAAGTGAATTCTCCTCTGTTTCGGTCCGTGGAGGTGATCGATGACGACACGTATGAAATCACTTTAGCTAAAAAGACTATCCGTTACAACCTACCCCTGCAGATTGGATGTATGGTATACCAGGTGGCCAAGCTGAGGATGCTCCAGTTTCTATATGATTTCATGGGTGTGTATTTTAATCCATCAGACTGGCAACTCATGGAGATGGATACGGACTCGGCCTACATGGCCGTCTCTAATCCGGATTGGGAGTCCCTGGTGAAACCTGAGTTACGTGCACAGTATGAGGTGGAACGGGACCAGTGGTTACCTCGACGTGACCATTACCAGTACGATAAGCGTACGCCGGGCCTCTTCAAGCTGGAGTGGAGTGGGGATGCCATGATTGCTCTCTCCTCCAAGACGTATTACTGTTACGGGGGAGACGAAAATAAGTTTAGCTGCAAAGGGGTGAACCGGCGCGATTCCAACATCGACAAAGCCTTGTACCTGAACGTGCTGCAAAGCCAGGCCAGTGCGAGTGGGACTAACCGAGGATTTCGGGTGGTGGACCACCAGATGCGGACGTACATCCAGCAACGAGACGCCTTTACTTTCTTTTACCCCAAACGGAAAGTCCTTCCCGATGACATCAGTACCACTTACCTGGACTTGTGAAAATTTCGAACACTATATGACTTTTGATACACGAGTTAAAAACTGTAAAGTCAGGATGGCCGAGTGGTCTAAGGCGCCAGTTAACTGTGCTGGTCTTCGAAATGTAGAACGTAGGTTCGAATCCTATTCCTGACAGATTTTTTTGTACCACTTGTATTCTATTGTACATACTACCTGTATTCTATTGTACATTAGTGTAACCCCTTCTTGTTCACTTAAATAAAAAAAAGTCAAAACCATCATTTTGTGTTTTTCATGAATCTTTTTTTATTGAACATCAATGAACGTCAGAACAACAACGTCATAACATAAAAAACAATAGTACTGCACAGTGCATTGAATTAAGTTAACCAGAGAAATGGAGCATGCACATTAAAACGAGAGGCAGTCCAGTCATAGACGAGTACATCACGGTCTTCGGCTTGACAATAATCATCAAACATGTGTACGATCGTTTGCATAGAATGTCCTCTACTCCGGTGAGTGAGATAAAACACACAGTACTGTCCGCAGACACTACTCAATGGTCCTTGTAATCTTTGAGTATTCCAACGCCACACTATAGTAGATACGTCCATGAATTTCACCAAATCGGGATGCAGGGGTCCGTAGGAATCAAAGTATTCGCCTTGGCCTAGGGTGTCCACGTACACAGCCACCCAATGTTCACCGGGTCGAGACCCAGGGTCTGTATTCAGGATGTAGGCTGCTGGGGTGGTGGAGTGGGTGGGAAACACATTGCGTGGAAATACACCTCGAAAGGGTACCCGAGGATCTCGCTGGAGTATGACCATCAGCTGCTCTGTATCCATGACTCTAGCTGGCGTAGTCACACAGGACGTTTCTTTGCTGATCCACGCTGATGACGTTATCAAACTCGGCGTAGCAAATCACGTTAATGGTCTGGGTTAGAGCGACGGCGAAACGCAGTTCCAGCCGTAGGTTTCCTTTCTTGAGCAAGGCCAGTTGATGATCGTGTTCCAAGGTGGGGGTGAGGTCGAAGGCGAACAACGTGTACCCACGGTGGAAGTCTCGTCGAGTGATGGTATTTCCTTCGTCCTGGTTGTTTTGTCCTGTGGCTGTAAACAGGTTCAGGTAGCTCCGCACATAGTGTTGGTTACCAAAATCGGGTTGAAACGGACGGGCTGGGATTTGATGGCCGCCCACGTGCAGTGCCAAAAAGTTGAGGTTGAAATGTTTAAAGTTGAACGGATTCTCACCTCAATCTCCATTGGAAGCGGTGTTGGTCACACACGCCAGGGTAAGACGTTTAGGGAGATCCCCTAGAAATAAATTTTCACGATTGGCCATCATCGTACCTGCTGGCACAGAGAACACCTTGGTCTGTACGCGTCGGATGGGGTACAGGGCTGTTTTTTTCGATAAGGCTTCCATGTGACTCAACAACACACCCTGTTGCAAATCCACCGTACGCACAAACAGGGCTGCATCTTCAATGACGATGTTGTATTGGGGACCAGCAGCTTGATCGGCCATCAAGGCGAACGTGGGTGTGGAACGGATCAACTTGATCTTGATGGATACACCGTCCATCATGTAGCGGTCTTGCAGGAACAGATCGGCGTGCGGTCGTTCCATCATATCGACGGACTTGCTAGTGGCTGTAAACTGCTTGCACATGGTGAACCCATTATTGGCAGCGAGCACGCTATTCATGGCTCCGGATGTATCCCTGTAGTACAGCGAGGCTTGCAAGTGTAATTTTTTGGCATCTGCACCGTACGACAACAGCGTCTCCATGTAGGCTCGGTACGGGTACGTATTGGTGGACGTACTGATAAGTTTATCGTTCAGACCTATATCCACCTGTTGCAACAAGGAGTGCAGCCAAAGATTCACCGGGCCTACCATCGCATCGTCCGCCATGGGCGTCCCGTCGTTGTCCATTATTTTGGCTTTCACGTACAAGTAGGTGTGGGCTAAATCCAGGTAGGCCGTATCTTTGTTTTCAATGGTAAATTCCAGGGGTCCCGTCCCCGTCAGACTAGCCAGGGGTCGATGTTCTACCCAACGTCCTTCGGCCACACTGGTCTGTGTGGGTGGAATAGTCCACAAATCCAATTCACTGTTGGTAGACGGACACGACTCGGAGTGAATGAACGCCATTATGCGAAGATGTCTCTCCTACTCTTCTTTTCCTTCCGGGGTGTGCGTCGTCG
Source organism: Hanleya hanleyi (assembly GCA_036873755.1). Lineage (NCBI taxonomy): Eukaryota > Metazoa > Mollusca > Polyplacophora > Lepidopleurida > Hanleyidae > Hanleya > Hanleya hanleyi. Next base: position 80 of record JAVTVY010039030.1, on the reverse strand, counting down.
GTGTGTCTGTCGTCGAATGACTCTTCGCTGTGCCCGTGGTTGTCTTTTAAGGGCTTTGGCGAACAAGACGCTGCCTGCTT
>JAVTVY010039029.1:0-17261 GCA_036873755.1 Hanleya hanleyi | reverse complement strand
TGTGTGCCTGCGTACGATGACGTCACTTTCGAGTAGCGCCGGGTCAAAGGTCACTTCCCTGGATACTGTGGTTTTACATCCGGGTCCTCATCTTACATCCGGTCCTCACCTTACATCCGGGGTTTTCCATGTTTACTGTCACGTGACCGGAACCGGAAGACCCACACACTCACTCAACTCACTCACCGTCGTTAGTGCGTCCACGTGCGTTGGGGACGCACTCACTCACTCACTCACTCACTCACACTCACTCACTCACTCACTCACTCACTCACTCACTCACTCACTCTCACTCACTCACTCACTCTCACTCACTCACACACGCGTAATGCGGCTCAGGCATACACCAGTACACCAGTCTCGGTCCTCGACTTGTGGTAGTTTAACTGAGTGTGCTAAAAATAGATCACCAGCTGAGTGTGCTAAAAATAGATGACCATCAGACACTGTGTCAGCCACCAAGATGTTCACTTGCACAACTTGCCAGAAGCAGTTTATTCGTCTGCACGACTTGCGCCGCCATGAGGCCTCCACCCACAACGATGCACGATATACTTGTATAATCTGCTCACGGTCATTCAATCGGGAGGATAATTTACTGCGCCATGAGAGGGCACTCCACGCGGGTGCGACGGTACAATGTAACGATTGTGGTCGACTCTTCAAACGACCCAGTCGGTTAAGACAGCACCAACGTTTGATTCATGCCCCGTCTCTACGGTTTGGGCGACAACTTTCCACTAAAAAGGAGCCGCGGAAGGTCAGACCAAGTGAAGATGAACCCGGGGAGACGAACGCCACTGGTGATGCGACGATGAAGAGCCCGCCTATACCCACAGTCCAGGAGGGCCTGGATATCCAGCCGGACCCCAGCGCTACGGTTTCGAGTCATACGCCTGACGACATCGAACATTTTCTGGACGAGCCCATAAATGTTCCTAGTGATCTCTTACAGGACGCCCATCCAGTGAGTGACATCTATCGGCGCCATTGGCCCATGATACGGCACTGTTTCCACCGTCATCGCCCTATTCAAGGCATCTACAATTTCCGACTGACCGATCTCGCCCGTCTACGCAGCTACATGGAAGCCGTCTTCAATGACCAAGCTATGTCCTTCAAATTAAATCTGGCGTTTGGTTATGTGCTGAAGCATAAGGAGACAGACCAAGTCCGATACTTTTACCCGAGCAGTAACATCCGGGTATTTGACCAACCGTTTACCATCACGGATAGGGCGTCACTAGAGACGATGCTGGAGAAACTGGACACCGTGGATCCCTTGGAATGGGCCCAACAACAACGCCCCAACACCAAGTGGATAGTGGAGAGGGTCACCAATGTTACGTTTTTCGTGACCAAGCTGACCGACCAACCCATCGGTTGAACGCGTCACCCGTGCACTGATGAATACCATAACATGCCGTACAGACTCTATATGTCTACATGCTGGTCGTTGACTTGCGCTCAGTAAACACTTGTACCTAATGTGACGGTGCGTTAAATAATAAAACATGGTGTTTGATATTTCAATTTGTTTTGCTATGAATATACTAAACATACCTAGGGTGGCTCCCCCAGCCTGGGTATGATGTAACATTGGGGATAATAAACTGTATGAACATTGCTGAACTTCTTGTTATTCATGTGGTATAATACAGCACAGATTTGGTATGATGCGAGACAGATATGGTATAATACAGCAAAGATATGGTATAATGCATGACAGATATGGATGGTCCATCTCTAGACCAAATACCTTCCTTCACTGACCCAAAATGCCCACTTTCGCTACTACTCGTACTGATGACGTCACCAATGACGTCACAGATGCTGTGGATATCCCGCAAATCGTGGGGAAAATTGGCACTGAGCCAATTATAAAACATGTTCTTTCGCTACTACTCGTACTGATGACGTCACTGGTGACGTCACAGATGCTGTGGACATCCCTTAAATGGAGTCTACACCCCGAGAACTGCAAGATGACACTTTCCACGACGCATTCGGACCAAGGATGGCCCCTCTCCACTCCAAATACCTTCCTTCGCTGTCCCAAAATGCTCACTTGCGCTACTACTCGTCCTGATGACTTCACCCATGACATCACAGATGACGTGGACAGCTCACAAATCGGGGTCTACACCCCGAGAGCTACAAAATGACACCCCACACGATGCATTCGGAGCAATAGTGGTCCATCTCTACACCAAATACTTTCCTTCACTTCCCCAAAATGGCCACTTTACTTACTACACCCAACTGCGCATGCGCAGATTGACTCGACTTGCAATAAAAAACACGCCATTCTGACTCTACCCGACAAAAGCTTTACTTTGACACCTCCCACAACCCATTTGGACCACTAGTGGTTCACATCGGCCCCAAAATGTATATTTCCATACTAGGGTCTGCCTGCGCATGCGCAGAATGACGATATTCCTACCCCACACCCACCCAGTCGGATGCACCCTCACGTGTGCTTCACATTGATACCTCACTCGACTCAAACAGACCACTAGTGGCCCACCTAAACCCCAAAACGTCTATTTCCATTCCCTTTTCCCACAATTCCCTGTCTGCGCATGCGCGGAATGTTGAACGCGGACGATACACTAGTCCAGGCAGATGCTCCTTCACGACTGCTTTACATTGATACCTCATACAACTCCATCGGCCCATTAGGGGCTCACCTAGATCCCAAAACGTCTATTTACATACACTTGGTCTACTGCGCATGCGCAGAATGACGTCAGTTCCACGTGTCACCCATCCCGTCGGATGCGCCTTCACGAATGCTTCACATGGATACCTCATACGACTCCATAGGACCACGAGTGGCCCACCTAGACCCCAAAACGTCTATTTCCATACCCTTTTCCCACAATTCCCTGTCTGCGCATGCGCAGAATGTAGACAACGCCCGAGCCACTAGTCCAGGCAGATGCCCCCTCACATATGCTTCACATTGATACTTCACTTGACCCAATCGGCCCACTAGGGGCTTACCTAGATTCCAAAACGTCTATCTCCATACCCTTTTCCCATAATTCCCTGTCTGCGCATGCGCAGAATGTTAAACACGGACCAGACACTAGTCCAGGCGGATGGCCCCTCATGTGTGCTTCACATTGATACCTCACTCGACCCAATCGGCCCACTAGGGGCTTACCTAGATCCCAAAACGTCTATTTCCATACCCTTTCCCACAATTCCCTGTCTGCGCATGCGCAGAATGGTGACAACGGCCGAGACACTAGTCCAGGCGGATGCCCCCTCATGTGTGCTTCACACCGATACCTCACTCGACTCCATAGGACCATTAGGGGCTCCCCTAGCTCCAAAACGTCTATTTGCATACCCTTTGGCGACCGCGCATGCGCAGAATGACGCTATTTCAACCCCACACCCAGCCCATCAGATGCCTCTTCACGAATGCTTCACTTTGATACCTCACTCGACCCCATCGGACCATTAGTGGCTCCCCTAGCTCCAAAACGTCTATTTCCATACCCTTGGTCCACCGCGCATGCGCAGAATGACGCTATTTCAACCCCACACCCAGCCCATCAGATGCCCCCTCACATAAGCTTCACAATGATACCTCATACGACCCCATCGGATCATCCATACCCCATACAGGCATTTTCTCGTATAGATTTAATATGCAAATGTTCGAATCAGGGAAGATAACCCGGCATTTGCCAAAAACCACAAAAGTACATCAAGAGTTACCTCCCCCTAAATTGGAACTCTTCTGTGTTGGGGTAGTTTTGTCAAAATACTCGCTTCTGATTGGCTGTCTATGACGTCACAGAGGTCATATGCAAATTTTTGAGGCCAATGTTACCTTTTCTGCTTGCTCCCTACTACTTGCTACTCATCACAGACACGGTACGCGTTTCTTCCAAAGACAAACAAACATGTGTTCTGTCAAACTTTGTTGTTGTTTCCTTCTTCCGGTTCAATGATGGTCCTCCCCCTCCCGAACTCTGGCATCAAGCATGTAATAGGCATTGAATTAATTATCAACAGAGCATCACTGGACTACCACAGCCAACCGAAGGGAAGATGATGGGTGTTTAATTTGGCGTGTCAGGTTACATACAGGACTTCACACCTTGCTGCACCTGCATGATTCAAAGCAAAACAAATCTCGACCCTCCATGTAAGCCGGCACGCCAAATCAAGCAGAACATGGAACAACATATGCCTTTCAGCTATTTTCAAGCCTGTCCTCAGTGACCATTATTGTGGTGTTGTACGAGTGTCTTGTTTTCACTTCCATATTTCAAAAATGGAAAAATTATACGACATAATCCCACAATGCAGCCCAGTGACGTCATCTCAGGTTCAACGTCTATTATCATTCGGTGTCGTTCCCCACAGATACGCTTTATTTCAATACACAATAACATGTGCGTCCATAGTGTATGACGAATACGCATTCTTTTAATGTAGGCCCCTACGCAGGCAACTAGCTCACACACGTGTTCCAAATCGTACCAGCGTTGTTCCTCTAAATCAGTGCACCACGCGTAATAGATATACAAGCAGTCGTAACACGTGTTCGAAAGTGTCAAATATGGTGTCCTCAAAGGAACGACAACTCGTCGATATTCCGTTCAGGTGAGGCAGACCGAAACCATCCAACACGAACACCAGCTATCTAAATCCCAGATTCATTTGAAGACGTGATATGAACATTCGATTTTCTTGCATTGTTGCAATCTCAGTAAACTCCGATATAATTACCGAATATCCCCTGATTTACCATCTTGGTTTACCCAGATTGGCATTGTTGAAGTGTTTTTATTTTTCTGACGAAAATGGCGAATAATTCAACGAATCTCCACAATATTATATAACTAACATTGATCAGTTTGGTCAGTTACAGAGATGTAACAGCTCCATGAACGTGATATTCGTTGCACAACTGGTGTGACCCAAAAATCATTCATTTTGGATCTTGAAGCGATTCAGGGGGTTTTTTCAAATCTTTTTAAAGAAATCCAGTTCTGAACAACTTTCACGAAAAATATGTAATTTGATAAAAAGCTTTCTTCGTGTATGGTAAGCAGAATTATTTACATCACTAATGGACCGATCATATATTATCCAACATCGTATTCGTCTTGGATAGCTCGACACAGGCAAACTGAAAATACCATTCCCAGTATCTGAAATAAATGGAGAGAGTTTTTTTTCTTCTGCTGCCATTGATAAAATTAGAGTGTTCTACCAATGGAACTTCATCACCGATGCTGGGGGTAATACTGTGAAGTCCCAATCCACCAAACGAGAAATCCACCATTGACGTCATTTAGCATTCAATATTTTTATTTATTTATGTCTACAAGTGACTTTATGATTGTCCCGTTGACGGCTGAAATTTGTAAAGGATTCCCATCTCCCCCTTGATTGACTGGTATGATTTACTGCAGGATAGTCATCAAAGCATCATGATTACGATTGGACGAACGAGTTTCTGTCTATACTTGAACATCTGTTAGAGTGATCCCGCTCTCTAAAATGGAGATAAAAAAGGTGGGTTTTGCTCAATAACTTCTGATTCCTTCTTAACCAATGCTTCAAAACTTCAAGCGCATTAATTTATCTAATGTTCCATGTCCTAAAATTAATTTGTCATTTGGAGAACCAGTCAATGTTGTTTAAACAGCGCGACAGATATTTGGCCTATTATTATGTAAATTAGATAGATGCCAATTTATTTTATTTTTTTTTATTGCCATTTGATGGGCATATTTATATCTGTGTATGGATAAGAGGATTTGCTGAATTCATTATGCGAACTGATTTATTGAGCAAAAACGACCATTTTTACCTCCAATTTTAGAGAGCGGGATCGCCCTAAACCGATAAACACTCACCATAACTGCACCAATACCTGCCGCCACACCTCCAATAATGATAGCATTATCTTGTATAAACCCTATCAATTTGGTATAACACCCCTGAAATAGAACAGATTGGGTTTAATATTTTAGGTTTGAGAAAATGCTAGTATAGTTCTGCACGAAGGAAAGTTAGACTACAGTGGACGAACACTCGGACAGAAGAAGGAAGGTCACCCAGCCGTAGACATACTTGGGCATAGCTAGGATGATGGGGGTGGTTTCTAAGAATTTCGAAGCTTTTTATGCTTGCTTTTCCACATTTTGGAATATTTAGTAGGCTTAATCGAGCACAAGAATCCCAAGGTAGAAATTTTCGACATCAGTTTCTGTAGCCGATACTGTGGAATGAAAAACAAATGATAGCAAATCGAAAACCTTTACAGTTCATCTTTAACAAGAGTCAAAATTGGCATCAATATACAATATATTGGTGATATGAAATTCGATCACATTTCACAGTCCTGAATTGGAGTTATAATACCTAATCAAGATTCCCAATTTTTCCTGGTCATCTTGGCCATTTGACGTCTACTTTGATACAATACAATTTTTAACGATGTCCTTATTTTTGGACCACAGTGACCTTGACCTCTGACCTGGACCTCGATTTTATTATACGACACACTGTTTCCATCTATGGTGTAACGAATTTTGGTATCCCCTAAACGTTAAAATCGGGACTAAACACAAGCCCGAACCGAAGAGCAAGTCTGGAACGAAGAGTGCACGCTAACCAGGAAGTGCGACGAAAATCGGGGTCTACATGGTACCACAACGCTCAACATAAATACGGGTACACGACGTATATTTTGACTGAATCAACTTACCGTCCAGTATTTATGTCCATCCTGGTCTGTGATATCAACGGAGAATGCTATCTAATGTTCCCATTAACAAAGAAACTGTGCAAACTTAATATATCGATATAATCAGCGGTAACGAAAGTGAAACTTGAAGTCGGGAATTCTCCACAAAGTCTGCTTGGGATAATGTTTGGAGTTATCGTTCCTAAGCACACTACAATGGTGTGAGTTGTCTTTGACTGGATAGTGCAGATGGCGCTGCGGGAAAGTGTGAGATTTCATACGGGCAACTAGACGTTATACATGCACAAGGTCTGATGTGTATGAAAGACGGAGATCAGGCATGGAAATCACTTTTGATCTGAACTGCAACCAGGTAACTATATTCTTCTGTTGGGCTTATAGACTGAACAATGTAATGCATGTGAAGACGTGTACTCGGTGGACGGTGCCTGTACGAAGAAGAGGGAACATAGGAAGTCCAGTGACTGTAGTATTAGTGAAGGGTATTGAGCAGCAGTGTTGTCGGCGAATGCTGGGCTGCGTTCGGGCAACTGGTAATATTTCAAGGGTTATGGAATTGGGCTGCTGATACATGGAAGCACTATACCGCACTGGCGATACCTAGGATCCAACTGTATCTACCTGATTGGAGCTCGAGGGAAGAAGTCACTCTCACAAGCTAGCTTATGTGTTGGGGGCCCTGAAGTGTTCATGGTGGAGAGGCATAACGCTGTCTGAGAGCGTTCTCACCGTGAAACGGGTGACAGAAAACTGGTACCAACCTGTGAGGGGAAGCAGGGCAATTTGATGATCTGAGACGTTGAAGGAAGTCTATCGAAGGAAGTCTATTTTATCGGTCGTCGTGAGTATCTCAGTCTGGGCCGTTTACGGTGCCTTTGAGCGCGCCACCGAAGCAGCATCTCAAAACTGTTACAGGCAGATTCGCTGCCATAGACGTTATATTAGACCACATCATCTAGCCGGATACATCCTGAGGAGAGGATCCTCGCAAGCCAGACTACGCCTGGATAGAAGTCAACCAAGATCACGGTTATTAGACGAACCTATAGGGTGAGATAATAATCACACGGAAGAAGTGGCATCGCCGATACGTACAAACCAGGTGAAGACAGACGTATCCACAGCGGGAAGACGAGTCTATCTCTAGGAAAATACGTACCTGCGAGGGGAAGACGGTCATATCCACGGAAAGAAGCCACGACACATTCAGGGGACTTTCTGGGGAAGATATACTTACCTTGGAGGGAAGATGATACGGAAGCATCCTCGCAAGACAGGTTACAACTGAGGAAGAACGGACATATCTACGGTGGGAAGACGAACCTCCCTGTAGAGGGGATTTCTCACAAGGAGAAGCAGACCTATCCACGGTGGGAAGACGGAGCAATCTCTGGGACCATACGTACCTGTAAGGGGAAGACAGTCATATCCACGGTGGGGAGCCACGACGTTTTCTGGGGACGATATACCTACCTTACAGAGAAGAGAACCGCTATATCCATAGCCTCGCTACGACAGCCGGGAGAAGGAAGGGCACCGAGCCGCTATCCTTGGCCTCGCTTCAACAACATTCCATACCAAGAGATGGGCCAGCAGCCAGGCCGCCCCTACGATCACCTACCATGTGGAAAGGGCCAGCAACCAGGCCGCCCTTTTACGCGGCGCGTGTATATGATAACTGTACATATTTACATCTTTACTCACGATCATCCTGTACATTTAACTGAATATTATTGCACATTAATTGACTCTATATCAGCCTTGGTTGTCTCTACAGTCTCCTACTTTCTCGATCCAGACAAGGTGACAGGCCGAAGTGAATCTCTAGTTGGCAAGGACTAGTGCCGGCAGGGACCGCGGCCTGACAGCTTGTACGCTACCATTTAACGAGACTAAGCTCAGCTGCGTCCCGTTCATTGACCGGCCCGGCACACGTTACAATAGTATCCATTCAAATAAAACTTGCGATTTTTAAAGATGTCTTTGATTTCACAATGACCTCTTTGATCTCAATTTTGGTACGCGGTACATCTACCACCAATAATGTATTAAGTCACACAAAAATTGAACTTGTCAATGATTTTCAGATGTTTGGGACCACAGTTGCCACATTAGACCTCGACCTCCATTTCGGTACGCGACACATCGTCGCCCCCTATACTATATCTACTCACAAACGTTTGCAAAAAAAATCACAGATATAGACCACACACGGACGAACGTTAAACTCCATCGCAAGAAGTCCGTCAATAAAAATTGTTCCAAACTGCTTCAAAGATATCTATCGCATTGTCTCGTGTTCCTTACATGAAGTATGGGACTCGACTTTGATGCGAAAAGGAATCCCTCCTGGAACCCCTGATGGCAATACGTACGTGTGTATGGAGCTGGTCGTTGACGTTGCGATATCCAACAGGAGGGCCCCAAGAGGGCGCCAGTATAGGGTTAGATAGTCCCACACACTGGTTCAGTTTGTCTGCATTTTGGTCTTTACAGCAACTATTGGGAACATATTGTCGTATATCTGAGAACAAAAGAAACAAAGGGAAACAAATTATTCAAAGTATTATCTACCTAGTATAATCCGTGGCGTGTCCGACTCCTCCTCCTACTCCTCCTACTCCGCTTTACTCACTGCACAGCGGGTCACATAGGTGTGGCGCGGCATAGGGTGGGGCGAGAGACCTGGGGTTTTCACTACCTGAGATTCCATGGGCCAGGCTTACACCCTACAGTACAATGGGTCGACTGCGCATGCGCAATGAGTAGTGCGCGATGAGTAGTATAGAAAGGGCACGCGATCTCCCTATCCCTATAGGTGTGGCTCAGGATAGGGTGGGGCGAGAGACCTGGTGTTTTCGCTACCTCAGATTCCGAGGGCCAGACTTGCACCCTACAGTAGAATGGGTCGACTGCGCATGCGCGATGAGTAGTGCGCGATGAGTAGCGTAGAAAGGGCATGCGATCTCCGTATCCCTATCAACTAACCCATGGGGGTGAATGAACCCATGGGGGTGAATGAGCAGTCGTATATATAATCAGGTAAACTCTCGAAATCACAAACAGGAGAAAGATATGTTACGCAGTATATACCGCATACGCTCATAATCTGTTGAATCAAATCATTATCTACTCTTCGATCGCATACGGCGCAGTGCGGTACCATGCGTATAAATTGTCGGTCAATTTCATACTTCCGGTTCCATCATGGTTACCGTGGATTAAGTCTCCCCCGGGCCAATTGTATATAGCGATATTAGTCTGCTAACGGAAAGCGGTACTGATAGGTTACTTCGAATCATGACGCCCAAACTCCGAACAACTGTAAGACTTCCGTCCAAGCATAGAATCGTGGAAGTTGGCAGATGATGGAAAGTCATGATCTAAACACCTCAAAGTAGACGAGATCTTTAGGGGCAAAATCAAAGGAATATTCAATTGAATTTGCTACATATGTATTTGATCAGATTTGATGTATATGTTCTGTGCCACACGTCCGGCGGGTCACTTGTAGAATCTCTCCACCATTCAGATGACCCCGACGGAATCGGTTAAGCATTCGCGAGTGAAAAGATCACTCACGACCCAGTTACTTCCGCGTTTCACCGACTATCGGCTACAGACATCTTTGACCCTGTGATCTGATAGGTCATTTACCGCTAAGTGATCTTCAATCGGGTTACATAGGATCCAATACTTCAACAGTTGCAATCTTTGTTTCATTAACATCAGCATCATACGAGCTTGCGACTGTGGACGACAGAAGCCTGAAATTAGTCTAAATCATTTGAGGATAAGTCCTGTCATTATTTGTTGATGGAAGTACGCGTCGAACTAATCAGCTGTCCTTCGATCAGCACTGTGCCTAAAGCATTTATAAAAGCATTAACCTCTAACCTTCAACGGTGCAAACAAAGTATCGACTCTCCAATGTCGTAACCCCCAACCACTGGCTAACTATTGCGGAACACACCAAACATAATGTTAAAGTGTTCAATGTCCATCTGCCAAATATAATATAATGAACACTGCTGGTCCTTCGTCTGACACTCTGCCGCTTGGTAGTCGACAGATCCATACGGAATTCACCCCATTATCGACAGCTTTCAGCGCACATCACTGGCCGTTAGCTTATCACGTTCATTAGCTGACACCTCACGGGTGTCAAGGGAGATCGCCTGTATGCGCCACGAAGGGAAACAATGGTCAACTCGACCGATAATTGCTAGTTGAAACATAGCCTCATAATAGACCATTACAGAGCTCTGTGATTGGCTGGATTTTCTCCCAGTTTTCTTCACAAGCCAATCGATATGCCGATTTTCCATTTGAAAATTTGAAATGACCAATCAAATGTTTTAAAACGGTAGTCCTATTCTGCAAAAGGGAGCCGAATTCGGTTCTACTAGATGGAGTCACTCGTCCTCTCTCGTGAATCCTGCCAACTATTTCAGTAAATAATATTTCACCCCTGTCCACGACCTTGACCTCGGCGCAGCGGTCAGAATACGCGATCAGTGAATCTTCAAAGTAGGACACTTCAAAGATGGATAATTCTATACGATAATCGTAACGTTGTATGATCTAGTCTATTGCTGATCAAGGATTAAGCCATATCGTATTTTGGTGGCAGTTCTGAGATCAATTACAAGCGTCTAGTCCGTCATTCATAATCCAGCCGTCGTCCATTAGAGAATATCCGCGTCCATAATGCAAAAACCTATTCCATTTTCCATATAACAGTATTAGCACCTAATTCAAAAAGACAATCATAGTATACAAAAACATAGGCTTGTTTCCTGCAAGAGAGAAGCGGTCAACAGTTTTCAATGATGCCGGCAAGACATCATGATGTTCCAAAAATATCAAATCCGTATCGCCGATCAGTATCCTTAATCCATAATATTCGTTGTAAAGTCGTCATCTAAGAATGATGCATCTCAGTCACGCTTTGATTGTGACTGTTCATATGAGTACCATGAGGTTCTTGATCGAACAAGATCGAACAAAAAGTTATTTCTTCGTAAGACCCACGGTGCATTTTCTCACCGAAAGGATTAGTCACTTGCAACAGCCGAATAAGTGTAGCCGGGAGAATAGGAGTAACAGTCGGTGGAGTAGTATGTTCACGTGTACATGTAGTGGGATTTTTGGCAAGGATTGGAATGATATAATTGCCAAGAATAGTTTGATCTGTTTTCTCCCTGGGAAAACGCTGTATTAATGTAATTCCCATGAGCTCATATAACTTCGCATGATTTTACCAGCAGGTAAAAAGTCTACCCCGTGGAACCAAAACATCTAACTTCAATCATGATATAACAATGGCTCCCGCCATAATTAGGTGCGAGATTCATTGCTGTAGGCACCCCTGTCCCTCCCCACTCCGTCGTGATAGAACTGAAAAATTATTAAAAGCGACATCAAACCCTATTCACTCACTCACTCACTCACTCTTACTGGCGAACCATAAACTCAGAGTAAATGGAATAGGTCTTTGGATTATGGACGCGGATATTCTCTAATGGACGACGGCTGGATTATGAATGACGGACTAGACGCTTGTAATTAGGACTATACTAAAGGCGACATCCTAATATCAAAAGGACGTTGGTTCTAGACAGATTGAACGTTGTGATGTCGATCTAGTAAACCAGTCAGAAGTCTTTGTGGGGTATTCAGGGTCAACCCCAAACTTGGACCACTTACTGGTTTGTTTTGTAAACCAAGGAGTGAACTTCTTGTAGTATGCCCAGGACGTCGTGGAATTAACACCGCCTTCTACTCCACAGCACTTAAACTGAAGCGAAAGTAGGAAAAAAGTAACTGCATGAATGTTGCGAAGCGATATTAAATATAATGACACATAAGATAGCAAATAGTCAAAAAAAGCAATATTTTTGCTAACAATGAACGTTAAATATCACTAAATGGTAACCGGTTTCAAGTGTTTGAAGATTCAGTGATCCAGAAATATCTTAAATGCGCGACTGACATTTTTTTCTGAAACAATAACACGTCGTCTTCTATTTGACAGGTCAATGGTTTCTGTGCATGAATAAGGTCGAGCTGCTGTAAGTTTGTTCGTTTCTTCATGTTGGTCACTACAAGGCAAAAGAACTTTGGGGATCCTGTTGTCCTCAGGGCTGATTATGTTGGATATTACATGATGGCAGGATGGCTGCTTTGTATTTGTATTTTCCCGAACATTCCCGAGAGCGTTCAATTTTGACGACATCGTAGTACTTGGGGAAACTACATAAGAACATGTTCAACAGTGATCGAGTGTCTTCACGAATAACGACACCGTTCACCAGACTGCTTCTCAATGTAGTTAATGTAATTGGACAGTTTATGCCGTTGTTAGCGGTCGTTGCGTTCCAAGACTCTCGACTCCCCAAGACATGTCACTTCTTTTCTAAATGAAGAATGTCTTTGCTCAGCGGTTCGGCCGCAGTCGGTATCCATCAACGTAATACATAGCACCAAAGCCCCCGATCAAGCAAGACCTTCCTGATTTATCGATTACCTTCGGTTTGCAGAAATCGAAATTGCTGATAATGGCTAAGTGCCCCTAATGAGGAAGACGTACTGTACCCGAGTTCAGGGAGTTACTAATCCATTATTCAAAGCAGCTGTTCTCACACGAATGCATCTTAAAACGGCTAAAGGGGTTAGCGGGCAATGCAAAGAAAGGTCGGTACAAAATGCAACTCAACTGACAGAAAAGACGAGCACAGGGGATCAAATACACGGCCTTGCCATCCATCATGTTGTAGGACGTTGGCGGTCACCAAGGTATACGGAATGCACGGTCATTTGGACATGTACTTTTACAAATTGTTAATACAAGCGTCTAGTTCGTCCATTACAGAATTTTCGCGTCCATAATTGTAAAGTCCGACACGCTCCATAACCTTGCACGCTCCATAGCAACATTGTCGGACCGTCTCCTATATATAACCTCAACCGTTTGGCAATCCTTCCTGTAATCTGTTTGTGTATTTAATGGACTGTAATTTCTATATCAACAATGTAGTCTTTCCGAGTTCTACAGCCGAAGATGCAATACTGAAGCGTTTGTCAGAATCGTTTTAGTTGTTTTTTCAAGAACTAAGCAGGTTTTGCGTACTTGTACTTGTTGCGATATTGTTCTCGACTGACACTCTTCCAAGGGCATAGTGATCCATGAACGTATTGACAGTCTGGACTGAAATTATAGGTTTAGCATTTCAACATATTCTAAATGCATAAATGAGGTAGAGTCTGCATATATGTTTAGACTTTGGTTTTATACAGATTTTCCAATCACATAAAAATGTTCATGCTTTGAACATCTATCTAAACGCATAGGTGTATAAGCTGGAACATATTTTCAAACTAATTTTCGTTTTCGCGTCAAGAAAAGTGTTCAAATCCTAAACGCATGGTTTGCTGTAGACTTTGTAATATCACCCTTACTCCAGAACAGTTAACCGCTACTTTGTTCATTAATTTATGCCACAATCGTCTTAGCTTTTCCCTGTGAGTGTTCTAGTCATAATCGTCCACCCTATCATGCTCACAGAAATAATAATAATGTGACATACGTTTGTGTGCGGCAAACTTTTGCTAGAGCAGCAGATCCAGCAGATGAATAAAGTCAAAGTGTTCTTCATTACTGCAAACTGATACAACCGCGAAATGTTTGATTTGAAACAGGAACTAATAGACTAACTATATACATTATATTTTCAAACATTGACGTTGTGTGGTCCCATCCAAACTTTTAACATTACCCAGGGCTTATCTCGGCGATCGTTGGCGTTTGCACAGTGAGAAGGCAAAAAAAAAAGCCGAAGTCCGTAGCTTCTTGGAGTGAATTTGCAGAGACATGGTCTGAACATCCCAAGAATCCCACTGTTCATATACTCCCTCTTTCAGCATTGCCGAATTTGGGAATTCAGTAACCCTTGACCTTTTGATCTCAAAATGAACAGGTTGTTTCTTTCCTCTCGTTTACAGAAGAATCGGAATGACATAATATAGTGCAATCTAGAACTGGAGAGGTTACATCTCCAAAGGAATATGTTTGCCATTACTTTGGTGGTATACATGACAATTGGTGCCATTCCACAACCCTGAATTGGTCCCATTCCACAACCCTGAATTGGTCCCATTCCACAACCCTGAATTGGAGATAAAACACCAATCATGATTCTTTTTATTTCTCCTGGGCGTCAGGCTGAGTGAACTTTGACCATTTGATTTCTACTTTGGTCCTCAACAAATCATCTCCCCCTATTGTACCCACGCATGACCTTTGACATTAACATCAATTATCATGGCATATGCCACATCGTGTCCCCCAATGTAACCATTCAAACAAAATTGCGATTTCATTAATTTCCTTAATTTCCTTATTTTGGGGTCACAGTAACTTTGACCTCAATTTTGGTACACGACATATCTTTTAGCCCTAAAGTCACAAAACGTTGCAATTTTCAATGACTTTCCAATTGTTTTGACCACAGTGACCTAGAACTTTGACCTTTCTCAGGGACACTTCGTTTCCCCTTAATTTATGTGCTCATAAAAAAACTAGAGGTGGCGCTTTGACCCTTCAGTTACAGCTGGCTAGAAATGTGTGGTCATTGTATTTTTGATCATCTGTAATCGAAGATTACAGAAATACCCCCTGTTTCCCCAGGTGATAGGACTTAGTGAGATATCCACGAGAAAAATAAGCTCATTTGATGTCTCATGCTATAATAAAAGAACCTGTATGGGAAAAAATTATTTTCAGAAGGAATTTATTTGTGCTGCCATGGAAACCACTAAAACCATCGAAATGTAATCAATTTCAACACACTTGTGCTTTGCCACACAGCAATGCTGCATACCAAATTTGAAGTTTCTAGCTTCAACGGTTCGGCTTCTAGATCATTAACGTCGTTACATGGATATTTGCTGTCTTGTTGCCATGGAAACCAGAAAAATCATCGAATGCTGCATACCAAGGTTGAAATCTCCAGCTGCAACGGTTCGGCTTCTAGAGCATCAACATAATTATATGAATAGTTTCCATTTAGTTGCCATGGGAACCACAAAAAAATCGAAATGTATCCAATTTGAATAGGCTTGTGCTTTGTCACACAGCAATGCTGCATACCAAATTGGAAATCTCCAGCTGCAACGGTCCGGCCTCTAGAGGATTAACGCCGTTACATGGATATTTTCTGTCTTGTTGCCATGGAAACCACAAAAACCATCGAATGCTGCATACCAAACTTGAAATCTCCAGTTGCAACGGTTCGGCTTCTAGAGCGTCAACATAATTATATGGATATTTTCCATTTAGTTGTCATGGGAACAACAAAAAACATCGAAATGTATCCAATTTCAATGGGTTTGTGCTTTGCCACACATCAATGCCATATACCAAATTTGAAGTCTCTAGATGGAACAGTTCAACTTCTAGAGCGTTAACGTCGAATTCGGACCCCCGTCCGACGGACGGAGATTTTCTGTCTTGTTGCCACGGAAACCACAAAAACCAGCGAAATGTACCCAATTTCAATAGGCTTGTGCTTTGCCACAGAGCAATGCTGCATGCCAAATTTAAAATCTCCAGCTGCAATGGTCTGATTTCTAGAACGTTAACGTCGTTACATGGATATTTTCCATCTTGTTCCCATGGAAACCACAAAAACCATCGAAATGTATTCACTTTCAATAGGCTTGTGCTTTGTCATACATATACATCAGTGCTGTATACCAAATTTGAAGTCTCTAGATGGAACGGCTCAGATTCTAGTGCGTTAACGTCGAATTCGGAACGACGGACGGAAGGACGCTTCGACGGACGGACGGACGGACAAGCTGAATCCAGTATATGCAGGGGGTATAATTATGACCGGAGATAGAAAACTGTCACAGAAGCCGTACACGAATGCTTCGACGGACATACGGACACACGAACGGACGGAAACTGCCATCACATGATATATACTTCCGCATTTTTGGCGGGCGTATAAAAAGCCAATCGGCGGGAACATGACAACGATCTGCGACAGGGATACGAATAGCGACATAGGCTTGCAGTCTGTAGATGAATCGCGGATCGTCCCCGGTGTCCAGGTTGAGTGTAAATGCCCATATTAAACAATCTTAGCATAGTGCTTCATTCGATACGGATCGCCGTTTTTCTGAATGCCGAGTTCTGATCACACAGGACACTGAGGCAGCGGGAAAGCTTTGAATCCGAAGCTTAAAGGCTTTCGGGATTTCTCAAATCTTCGGCTCTTGTTTCACTGACATTTAGACTCTATTGAGGAGCAAAGCTACCTGCACTCACCAACTGCTGTATGGAGTCCCAGGCGTCAGTAGCCGTTCTCTGGTCTTCACACCCGTATGAGGTATTTAAAGCTGTATACATGTGATGTTTCGCATATTTTTCGAGCTTAAAAGAAAGGGAAAAGGAACATTAATGTACGGTATCTGGAGCAATATAGTTGGTTCTAAGATAAGAAAAGAA
>JAVTVY010039028.1:0-16493 GCA_036873755.1 Hanleya hanleyi | reverse complement strand
AACTGTTACTGGGTAGGGTGAGGTAAAACATGGCGACTGAGCTGTCCTGCTGCTGCTGTTGGTTTTAATAGGTGTTCCAGACCATGGGTGGTTGTGTCCGGCGTCGTGTTCGTCGCGTTGACTTGCTACGTGTCACGGCTCTGGAAATGTGGGGTGTCCTGATCAAGGGTGGTTTTTTAAAGGTCTGAAAAGAAGGTGCCCGTTGTGGTGGTGGAGGAGTTTTGGGGGGTGACTCCGGTTCCCAGTCGGATTCCCAAGGTTGTGGAATCTGTCGTGGTGCACGACTCGGCGATTGCTGGGTTTGCTGCATAAAGGCCCAGCGGTGGGGGTTCCCCACCAATTCCTGTGGTACATGCATGTCTTTCAAGCCTTGAGCAAAGACCTCCCATCCTCGAGGATCCGTGTGCGATCTGCGTTTACGCATCAGGTCATTTACTAAATCCGTCATGTGGGTGCCGGGGACCACCTGATTCTGTACCAGGAGTTCGCCTTTATCATTCCAAGTCATGTTAGGATTCTGTTTCATCCGTTGTAATACCAGGCCAGCTTGTTTCTTGAACGATGCAGGTACACTCTTCAACACTTCGTCTTCCACCCACTGTGGGGCTGTGGGTGGTACCCCTGGTAATGGCGGCTGTTGGAGCAGTGCTGAGGTCGGCGGTGTGTCACGTGGTGGTGGTGGTGGTGGTGGGGTAGAGAGGGTTTTGTATTGGTCCATGAACGTCATGTACCGCTGAAGCGTCTCATTGTACCGTTGTACTTTCTCACTGTCGCTTAACCCCGGTCTCTGTAAGATCTGTTGCATCTCTCCATCGAGGGTGTTTATGGTCTTCATCGTAGGTGGCACAGGGTAGGGCGATTGGAGGATTTGAAGCAACCGTGGTTCGACGAGGACCATTTTTTTCGTGTGGTTCATTGTCGGCCGAAGAGTCCAGCCAATACTGGACCCAACACGGAAGCGGCCAACGGTGCTAAGATGGCCCCGAGAAAGCCGCCTTTCTGTAACACCTTTTTCTTTTGTGTTTGTGGGACCCGCTTATGGACTAGGGTTCGGAGACCTGTCTTGGCCAACTTGGTCTTCTGAGCCGGAGTCAGTGGTACGTTGCCTTTTAACAGATTGTACCCGATCTCGCACAGACAGCGTACAAGGTCAGGGTCCGCACCGCGTGCAATGGTTCGGACCAACTCGGGTGGGGCCGTCTTCAATACACGGAGCGTGGGAGCGTGCTTCCGTACTCGCGCAGACATCCTGTACAACTAATGCCAGAACCCACAACTCTGCCCTTTTTATCCACCTCACAAAGTCAACCCTGCTGTGGTATTCATTCCTTTTATTATCTCCATCATCAAACACACACACATCCCAGCTGGGGGCGCCACTGTGGGTGTGTTTACATTATTTTTGCAAGTACACGTGGTGGGTGTCTCCGGGAAAGATGCCGGTCCGTAGTCGAAGGTGGTCGGGGGTGGCTTGCTTGAGGTCGAAGAGCATATACTCGTGCTGAGGGGTTGTGGCATCTTTAAAGGCTTCCAACGCAAACGGTGTGCGGCCGGGATATATCTGTCTCGCCAGGTGCAGCAGTTGAGTGGTATCTCTCGGGTTTTTGAAGACCACAAGGTAGTGGGCATTTAAGCTGATGTTCCGATGTTCTTTGTTTTTACTGAACAGATTCTGCACAAGGTAGATGATGCTGAGCCGTCGATGGTGGCTGCCTTTGGTAAAGAGTTGGGTGACCCGCGCATCCGTCTCCGCCATGAGATCATCCAGAACCACCAAGGTGTCGGGTTCCAAATCGGTCATGTTGGGTAGGCCTTCCACGAACGTGATGTGGGGCATTGCTGCATACGCTGCCTGCCATTCTCCGTAACACCACACGACTCGGACAATAGGTGGGGTGATCATGCTGTCGGCGTGTTGAAGGAGCTTCCGGACGAAGTGCGTTTTGCCGGAGCCCGTCGGTCCTGCGATGAGACACGTGAAGGGATGCTGCCACCGTGGGTCCATGGTTCGACGTGTATCCGTTGTCGTGGTAACCCGCTCTTGTAAATTTCGTATGAGTGAACTGGAGTGGTGGTGGGTACAACGTCGGTTGTCGTTGTCTGTTCACGTTCAGGGATGATGATGATGGTGGTGATGGGTACAACGTCGGTGGTCGTTGTCTGTTCACTGTGAGGGATGAAATCCGGTGGGTCTTGAGACGTAGTGGGTGTTCTTGGTGTAGGTGTAGAGCTCGACGTGGCTTGTACACGGGGTGTGGTGGTGGTGGTGGTGACTGGGCTCGATACGACTGGTGCTCTCTGTATACCGGTTTCGCTGGTGGCTTGTGTTCTCAGTTGGTTAAGTAACGTGCTGACATAGGCTACGTCGTAAAACACACCTCCGTACAACAAACTCAGCAGGGTTAGCACTATCACCCCAAAGACCACTTGCGCTTTGCGCGTTTTGCGAGACGCTGTCTTCAGAGGCAGCTGCTGTTGGTCCATAGCACTGTGGTCGGACGTGGAATGAAGGAGGACGGCAGTGGTGTCTGGCTTTGTAGTCGTTTCACCTGGTTGGCAGCGACCCAGGAATTGAAGGAACTGGGCCAACCTTGCCATTTCACGAAATGAAACAGTTTGCCATGTCGACGTTCCGTTTTCAAAATCTGCTCCACCGTGTAGTAGTCTTGCTGTGTTTTTACGACAGGCTGTAGTTCCGTCTCGTAAAACGTGCCTAGCAACGGTTCCCCTTGAAGATCTTCCAGTTCATAGACTCGCCGCTGTCGGGGTAGGCGCCGTTTAATCAGGAAGTGCTCATCGCTCCAGTTGGGCAAGTAACTTTTCTCGAACTTGCCCTTGACTTTACTGATCCGTACAGGGTCCCCGACCTTGTACACCGCCTTCGTCGTTCGCTGCGATGGCCTGGGGTACAAGACACGCCGGACTTGGGCTTCATTGCGTTGGGTCACGGTAATGGGGGCTCTCTCTATACTCCGATGATAGGCTCGATTGTAACCCCTCACCAGTTTCGGGAGAACATCGATGTACCGCCTTGTATTCTTGTAGGTGAAATATTTATACATACGGCCTTTGAATGTCCTGTTGAACCTTTCCACCACGGAAGCCTTGGTCTCGTTGTACGTATGGAAGAAAAACACCTTCTGTTTCTTGAGAAAGGCTTGGAACGGTCTGTTGAGGAATTCCGTGCCTTCGTCGGTTTGCAAATACAAAGGTTTGCGCCCGGTCTTGAAGATGTCTTTGAACGCCGCTATGAGATTCGCCCCCGTTTTCGTCCGGATGGGTACCACCCACGCATACTTAGATAGGATATCGATGCACGTCAAGATATACCGATTCCCATCGTTGTGTTTGGCAAAGGCGCTCATATCGACCAAATCCGCTTGCCACTGGGCATCTATTCCTCCCACGATGACGCGGTTCCGTAGAAAATGGCGACGGACAGCTCGATGTAAGGTATAGGTGTCTTGTTTTCTTAGCCAATCTCGGACTTGGGCACGTTGTATCCCCTGGGGTTTGGCCGCTCGATAGAGAGCCGACAAGGCACTATAGGCCGCCGGACTGTCGGGACTGTAGTATAAGTTATCCAACACCTTCTCCCAGCGCTTCATGGTGACACAATGATGATGGACCCTGGCCCTATCGTTTATTTATAACGGGTATATCTTGGGCCGGAGTTTCTTTCTGATTTTCTTCGTGGGCTTCCACAGTGGCCATGGTGAATGACCAGTCCAACTCGTCTGATGACCGCTTGATAAGCACTTCATCCACATCTACCACGGCATCTTCCAATGCAGACCATAGATCAGGGTGAAGGGTAAAATGCACTGTACCCCATCTAGCCGAGCCAATTGAGCAAAGAAAGGGCCGCGTCGGATGTACACATCGTGACACAAGTGGATGAGATCGCCGTCCAGTTCACCAGACAACACCAGTTTGAATTTGGTCCAGCCCTCCCGGGACAGACGAATGTGAGCCGGGCGCGGTTGTGTAGGGTCCGCATCACAGATGTCTCCCACCTCCTCCATGATATCGACCTTATCCGCATACACGTGCAGGAAAACCTCGGGGGTCAAGCTGAAATACGCCAGTACTATATGCTCCGTCATGGTCAGTACGTGAATGGTACCAGATTTCACTGTCTCTCGTATTTATAGGGAGAACCCCGTGAGATCAAAGGATCAGGTGGTCATGTCATTGGGCTGACTGAGTCTAGCCGGGTAATCAATGGCATCGTCGTCGGGTTCATGTAGTTGTTCATGGGGTTCAGCCAGCGCGTCCTCAATAGCACGAGCCCACCCCAACTGGTGTGATGATCGCTCGTCCGGTGTAAACAGCTGGTCCACAATAGGCACCACTTTCTCCAAGGCTGACCACAGATCGGGGTCTAGGGTGAAGCCTCGCGTAGGGTCTTGGTAGCGGCCCAGCCGTAGGAAGAAGGTTGCACGGTATACGTAGATGGCATTGTCTATGTGGATGAGGTTTCCGTCGAGCTCGCCGCTCAACACCCGTTTAAATTTGGTCCAGCCGTCACGAGGTAGCGTCACCGTATTCGATAAGGTCTCAGCGGGCGCCCAGCAAATAGCTCCACGGTCTTCCACCAGGGTGACTTTATCTTCATAGACGTGTAACCCCACCCGGGGTGTAAGGGGCAGAATGGCTCGTAGGTCGGATGACATGCTTGCTGTAAATGTCGAACGGTGAATGACACACACTCTGTCTGACCCTGGTATTTATAGTGTCAATACCACAGCGCCAGGGTCAATAGGGCACAGACTAGTATGAGGCCAACCAGCCGGCGCTGGTTCCGGCGTGAGCGCTCGTGGTCCATAGCCCGAGCATCAAGGATGGCTGTCATAGTCCAGTAGTGGTGAGTGATGGCACGCCTCTCCATCGAGTGCACTCTGTGGAGGACCGCTTCTGTGAACTCGTTCAGGATCTGGCGTCGTCCCTCGTTGTCGTCGCCATCTGCAAACATGGACCGGACCACTGCTCGGTAACCCGTGAATGAATTCACCACGGTGGCATGCTGTAAAATGCGAGTCGCATAGGGCTGGATCTCCGCCATGGCTCTGCAACCGTAGAAATGAAGGTGTAGGATCCAGAGGGACGTGTTTTATAGACCAGGTCACACATGCGCGCCTAGACGTCGGGTGTAGTCCGTGATACGTACTATTCTGATGGGTTAGTCCAAAAAAGGGAGCAACAACAACAACAACACAGATTACAGGTCAATCCTTTTTATTATGCGTGAACATCATAGGAATGCATGTACTGACCTGTCTGTGGGGGTTTTCCACAATGGCATATGCATCCGCGCGCTGCCGGTGATGCCGCGCACTGCCGGAGAACCCGCGCGCGCGCGCGCGCTGCGTGCTGGGGCGGGCCAGGCCGGTGAAAAAGTCCCGGAGGTTGAACATTGGAACTCTTCTGGGTTTGGAGGATGAACATACGGACGTCTAAGGGGAAAAATTGGAACTCTTCTATGTTTGGAGGTAGTTTTTAGTGAAAACCCGGAAGTGACGTCACAACCCACGTGACCTGCGTATATACTCCTGTAAAATAGAGCCGATTTTATTTCTTTGGAGGGGCAAGGTCAATAGGACTTGCGCTTTTATACTACTAAAATGTGAAGTAGATTACATCTTACATAGGCCTTAAGGCCGTGATATGCATATGAAGTATTCTGGGGCATGGTCAGTACTTCCCAATTTCCCCTTTGTCCACTACTCGCCTTTTTTTTTATTATTATTTATTTATTTATTTATTTATTTATTTCCTCGAGAGCTTTAAAATAAGACCTCACTCTACCCAATCGGGCCACTAGTGCTCCACCTAGACTCCAACATGTCCACCCCGTATGGATTTATACATACATTGGGCTAATATCCCAGTATATGAGTGTCTATGGGTGTATATGCATCTATTTACAAGCCTAGCCGGTACTTAAAAAAACATTTCATAGCTCATAGTAAAATCCATAAAAAAAACTCCACCACCCAAAACACGCAAAAAAGATAGAAATGTGCGAATCAGGGAGATTACCTTTGCCTACAAGAGAAATTGGCCTAGTCTGAGTTGTCTCCCTTGCATCAAAGCGTCTAGATGGGGCTGTGGTTTGAAATGTGCGATTATCCGGGGAAGCCGGGGAAATTGACCTTGGGTAGCCATTTTTCTTTGCGTTTGTTACATAAAACAGACCTGTACGGAATATTTCCACTCTTTTAAACCATCCACACCCAACAAAATTATATCAAACTAATTCATGCATTCAAATGTAAGTGATTCATATACCGTGGAAGACCACATGAAGGTCCCCACCGATGACGTTCGATGAACGTTCGTGATTTTTCTTTGCTGGTGCAAACTGGACAATAAATGCTCGACACTGGGGTGGCACTGTATCATAGACTGGTCGCAATATATGTATATTGGTGTCGATGGGTTGAACTATTTGGTGTAAAATGTCTGTGGAGCGGACACAAAACTAGACATTTTTTTTCAGGCATATTTTCTCATCGCATGGGCGGAAACAACTGCCGAAACAAATATTACCTCAAAGGCAGCAAACCAGTTAGCAATGTAAGCCTGAACAATTATATTTTCAATGAATACAAGGTTGTGTTGAGAAATATATCTCAAAATATGATTAATTAATGATTTTCCATCATGACAAACGAACACCCGACCGGCTTCCAACAAATATGGCGGCGGGTATTCGAAGCTCGAAGTCAGAAAATTGCCAAACTTCAAAAATTCAGATCTCATCAACCAGAACGTCTTATGTGCTCACAGTTATTGACTATATTGTAAAATATGTATACTTGCTAACCTTAGTTGGGTTCGTGATGAAATAATTTAGAAATAAGTAATTCGAGCACTTTTTGTGACATAGCAAAACGAAGATGACAGCCGTTTCCCTTTTCGCTGCGATGGTTTACACGAAAAACCGGCTCAGTTATAAAAATCCATATCTCCGTAAATATGAAATGTCCAAACTTTTTACGTCAAGACAATATTCTCTTATATGTGTACTTCCTATTTCCCGCCGGAATTTATGCAATATAAATTCTTTCCGCAATAAACTTACAATTTACTGGTAATGGTAACGAAATTCTCCGTCTCAATTTGAGCTTCTTGTACGGCGGCGGAACGCCAAGATCAAAGAGCGCGTGCTGCAACGTAGCAGATCACGTGAGGGTCTAAATATAGATCGTTTGTTTACATATATCAGCTGATCGTGTCTGATATATAACAAACAATACCTTATAACAACAGTACTTTCCGTAATATCTGAATAGTTTATACTCGACCAAGAATTAATTATGACAGAAAAATTATCTTAGATAAGTTTTCGCCCTATTCATAGAAGTATTATTTCCGTCACATCATCAGCCGCCAACCCACCACCCACCCATCCACCACAGCCGCCATCTTAAACCCACCACCCACCCATCCACCACAGCCGCCATCTTAAACCCACCACCCACCCATCCACCACAGCCGCCATCTTAAACCCACCACCCACCCATCCACCACAGCCGCCATCTTAAACCCACCACCCACCCATCCACCACAGCCGCCATCTTAAACCCACCACCCACCCATCCACCACAGCCGCCATCTTAAACCCACCACCCACCCATCCACCACACCCCATGTGACACAATACGCGCTTCTGATTGGCTGTCGCGTGACGTCACAGAGGTCATATGCAAATTTCTGAGGTCAAAAGACCTCATTTTACTCTTTGTATACTACTTTACTGGCTGATGCCTTTTACCTTGTACAAATGGTTCTCGTAACATTTACTTACAACTTGGAAACTTTTCCCGAGGGAAACTGCACCATTAACCATAACTTTGATGATTCGTCGAAATTGTAGGAATTAATCATCGCTGAGGGAACCTGGAGATGGATATTTTATGATCTAGATTATAGTCTATTACCTGTTGGTCTCCGGGAACATATTACAGACTTCACAGAGTAAATGGGAGAATAGGCAACGAAGAAATTCTGTTGAGAGCTTCATTTGACCCAAATAGTAGTGGCTTGGAGGTTCGGACGCTTTCTGTCAAAATAAACATAGAAACACACATGCCAATCGCGGCAATAAAGCGTGGAACAAATCTTGTGTTTTCAACACCTGCCGAGTGCTCTGAATAATTCAGCGTAGAAGTCATTAACACAGCATAAAGGATGACTCCCCCAATACGAGCCTGGATATCCATCCAATCTACTGTACTGTACTGGACGATTAAATAGTCAAAGTACATCAACACACTAACTACCCATTATAATCAACTAAACTAGTTTCACGGTACTTCGCTGTTAATTGCTTTGGACTATGCTGTAGATGGTTCAAAGATGTTCGCACAACATTATACAACTACCTACAGAATACGAGAGGTGTGGAGCGCAACACGTTGTAATATGTCGGTAATAAGCGTATCTTGTCAACTGAACCCAATCGAAGGTATTAGTTCTGACATTCCAGTATGTCTGTTATTCCTTGAATAGCCTTTGTATAACTGCACCATGTCTTTTCTTACGTTCTTGAAATACTAACTGATGATCTTCAGGTGTACAGTGCTGTAGCTATATATAAAGAAAGCAAAGCTGCAGTAAAACTCTGAAGTGATGCGCTCATCTAACACAACAAACTGCCAGTGTAACACGAGTCAAATTCGGTATCAATATACGCCCGCACAACATTCACCAAGATTTTAGGATATCAATTTCCTTTTTCGCAAAAAGTGAAATCATGTATTAACGTGCCAATCTTTTCAAAATTTTGGAGCGCTCCAATTAACTTAGCACCAATTTGGTATATGTCAGGAAAATGATTTTTTTCTTACAGCATGAATAAAACGACGTCCGGTCTAAAATGACCTTGGCTTTGACCTTTTGCCCCCGCAATTAAAAAAAGGTTTTTATATGTTACATGGATTAGGTATACCCGAAGTTTTTAGTACCAATCCAAAATATGGAATAGGCGATATCGCACAGACACTAAAAGTTTATTGGAAGGGTATTGGCCAACTCCAATAAATTATGTTCAAAAGGGCTTAAAACCCGTTTGGTTACTTTCTCTGGAACATTACTGTTATGATATGTAACAATATAAGCCATATCGTCTGAAGATTTTTGGAGTGTGCTGAAGGATTAATCAAAGTTATTAACTAATAACGGCATTTTTACCTCCATTTTAGAGAGGTGGTTAGCCGTAATCCATTTATCAAGTGCATTGATTCAAATATCTGCACTGGTCCAAAGATTGCATTGTCATACTGGGTTGAAACTATTCTGATAGTTGACCCAATCTCTCCCACCAAAAAGTCAAATTCATATATATGACAATGGAAGGATTAGACTGTGGTGTCATTATTTTGGAAGCCCTAATATCTACTAACTCAAGGAAATTAATTATACTGATCTCCCACCCAAAATTGAATTTTACGGTTACATTCTAACTTTTTGATAAAACCAAAAAGTAAAAGGATGTGGCCTGTCAAGGCTAAAGATGATATAGTTAAGAGTTAAGTTCATCAATAACCGGTAGTTGGACAGCCATACAGCCTCACGAACCCATGAACCAATAGTAATGAAGAGCTAATTCTAAAATTTTATGATAATGTATACGGTACACCGGTTAGAATTCCAAACACGTCTGGGTGTTTACATCAGACGCTCGTCTATGAAGTGTTAAGTGACTTCACCATAATAGCTAAGATACATTCATAATATTCATTCTCGAGTATCTGGACCCTTGACACTTGACACTGTTAACAAACCAACATCTGGAGTAATGTTGTAAACGGACCCTCTTTCGGGTCTCTGAACGTCTGGCTGCTTGATGTTTACACGGGAATTCCAACAATCGGACCTTTTCTATCCCTATTTTAAGCACATCTTCCCTGTAGGTATCCAATCAAACCTTTCAAGCCTTAAATTGTATGTAAGTCGCCGTCCAGCCCAACGTGGGCATCTATACCATACAGATTGAATTGTTGGATTGTTCTTCTAAATCCGCTGAATCGATCATCAGGAAACTTCGGCCCAATGGTTATCGTTGTCAACGTTCACGTTACTGATATGTTTGGTGGTGGAAGAATCCGCTTGTACAGATAATCTCTCCCTAACCTCCCGAGACATAATATATATAGATTATAATTAGAACAATTAAGCAAGTTGCATTATATCTATAGATTGCTGATAGCCGACGGATTGATAGGTCCTACAATGGATGGGGACTCGAACATTCGATTTCACCCAAATAAACCTACATTTAAGTACGACTTTACTGATAATGGTCTAATTAATACAATAGATGCAGACGTCTGAGTTCTACTGAAACAATTAATTCCAATAAATAGAATATCCATTTCGTATCGCTGCCATTCGGACACTAATTAGACCAGCTAAATATCAATATTTAACTTCCATTTGTTTTGTCTAAATCTAATTAGGAAATAATCTTGGGGATTGAGCAAATAATAATGGGGATTGAGCAAATAATGAAACATCGTTGTACGAGGATTTATTAATGATCTGTATAAAGACGTAAATGAACGACGATGTTCTGTGTAAATATGGCTGCGGGATTTTCTCTGGAATTCCGAGAACAATTATAGCGGATCACCTCCTGGTAAGAACGACGAAGACACGGTCTGTACACATAACACTGAATTCTGATCATCATTATCAAGGAGAGAGATTAATTTGTCATTAATAATAGGTGAAATATACCATCTGTTATAGTGTTGATTATCGGATACTGAACTGAGTTGATTCCAAAATATATTCGTGTACGCTGTGCGTTATCATGCTATATTGCTGAAGCAATCCAATCAAAACAATATTCCCTCTTGGCAATAATTTAATCTGACTAGAAAATAATCTTTCTCCTAACCAAATAGCATCACTATTGTTCAATCTAAATTATAACGGACCAAACGTCTGTCATATACAAGTATGGCACCAAATACGCACACTTTCTTTCTATAAAGGGTTTGGAAAATAGATTGCAACCTCTCCCCCCGCGCTTCACATATGTGAATCGGGTTAAGTTTCTCATAGTTTTGTTATTCCTCGCTTTCCTTGTCCTGTCGAGCAAATATAGTATTTCTTCTCGAGTGAACAGTCGGATCTGTTTGGCACGTGAGTGCATATACCGGTAGTGGGGGAGATGCCATAAGGAATTTCCTGGACTGCCAGATGCCGCCTCAAAGAAGACGGTCAAAGTAACAGATACCGGTTTGTTCAAACATCGATATAAGGGGTCCACATGGAGTAACTTCACCTTTCTGGCATCTTATCGGTATAATTTACATCTCGCAATTCCTCCTCTTAACCTATTTGATACTTGAGAATATACATATACAGTCTAGTAATAGTCTGTGTACCCCTTGAGTGATAAAAGTGATAAAATATTTTCCATCTGACAGAATAAAAATCTTGGTTCTGCTTAGCAAGAGAACTTTGTACGGCATACAGACAAGATTTCCATGGAGGAAAATTCATGGAGTGCAGTACTTTCAAAATCCGAATCTTCTTCGAGACTATCTCATACATATTAAATCCAGATGGTGATTATATGCGGAGAAGAATTCTTCAGAATTATGATAACGCACTGAACTATATTCGGCGTCAGTCTACAGATGTGAATGCAATAACATACATCCTCAGAGGGAAGGTGCAGAGTGATTTGATTACTGCTTACTAGATATCGGACATGATTTGTTTTGTTCTTGTGTTGTTCATTTAATAAACGTTGACTCTATATTCACCGCTTCATATGCCTTGCTCTGTAAATTTATGTAGGCATACTCTCTGTTGAATAAAAAAGGACACGATAATTTGCCATAACGTAGACATCCTGCTTTTGGGTATTATGTCGCTAGCGACGGCGATCTTTGGTGTATTTGTTTCGTTTGATCTCTCGACGTGATGTCACAGACGTTATTGTGTCGCTTTGGCATATTCGGCAACGAAGGGCAACATTGTTGACGCGCTGTTGCTTGCGAGCATTATTGACAACGATAACTGATCAGTTCCATGACTGGA
This sequence comes from Hanleya hanleyi, assembly GCA_036873755.1. NCBI lineage: Eukaryota > Metazoa > Mollusca > Polyplacophora > Lepidopleurida > Hanleyidae > Hanleya > Hanleya hanleyi. The sequence goes on along the minus strand of JAVTVY010039028.1, from coordinate 4,430 downwards.
ATCTAAATACTTGTAAGTATTGATGTATGTTCAACTTGGCATCCTGAAAAGAATGTTTGCGTCGGTAGACAAATGTATGTTTATGCCGCTGTACAAAGCATAACTGGTATGACCCCACCTGGAATATGCGACAGTTGTATGGTATGGTTCCCATGTTTACAGAAGGATATAGATGCGATAGAGAGTGTTCAAAGAAGGGCGACAAAGACTGTATATCAGAAGTTAAGGATTTGGGATACGAGGACCGACTTCGAATACTAGGCTTAACAGCATTGGTCTACAGGCGGCAACGTGTCGACATGGTGCATTTGTTTAACATTATGTATGGTCTTGATGTGGTTAATACAAGTGCTAGAAAACTGTCCACACAGCTCGGAATACCAGGGGCCACAACCTAAAGTTGAACAAGCCGCACTGTAGGCTTAACCTTCGAGCCAACAGTTTCTGTGTTCGATCAGTGAATCCATGGAACCAGCTGCGAAATCAGTTAATGTCTTTAAAAGTGAACTGAACAATGCCTGGAAACAAAACCTCCAAAAGTTTCAATTTCATTAGAGTTATATATGTACCGCATGCGCACAAGATGTTAAGGTTGATGGTTAAAAATGGTGTAGACAAGCTTAGCTTTGTAATAACCTCAAGTTCAAGGTAAATTCAAGGTATAGGACACCTATAGACATGCTATACACTTGTGTTTTATTGTAACCTCGCTGTGTTGTGTCGAGAACAAGGCTCGAGTGAAGGAATACAAAGTTTTTGTTTATACAAACAAATAACTTTCTCTTATATTTTGCAATTGTTAGTAACGTAAAATTACATCTTTCTTTGGGACATGAAGGATCAGGCAAGCAATTGAAAAAGCTAAGAGAGACAGAAAACCATAAAATCAGGACTAAACTGATCAATCAAAAATGCTCTAAATTTGTCTACAAACTTCTTCTAAGTGACATTAAAATAACCCCTTTGAACACCCAGATGAAATGGCAGAACGACTTAGAAAGGGAAGGAGAAAGCCAAAAAATCGACTTGTACAAAACTCACCAATTGGTGTGGAAAACGACAACAGCAACACAACTACAATATTTTCAGTTTCAAATTGTCCATAGAATTTTAGTCACAAATAGTCAATTGGCAATATGGGGGAAATTACAATCTGCAAATTGCTCATTCTGTGAGAGTGAAAACGAAACAATCATTCACTTGTTTTGGAAATGCCACTTCGTCAAACTTGAGTGGGACAATTTTATCAAGTGGGGGACCAGCCTTTTGCAATGCGATAAACTGACACTCACTGAAGTCATTTTCGGAATCACAGATCGAGAGTCAGTTCTCCTAGGCCAAATGATCGTTTTGATAAAATATAGTATTTATAGTTGCAGACAAGCCTCTGGAAAGCCAAGCTGGATTGCCGCAAAAAGGTCAATTCTAAAAACCAAAAACATCGAGAAAATTATCGCCACTAAAAATAACACAGTTGGGCTTTTTGATAAAAAGTGTACGTATTTCGCCAATACAGGTATGTGCTTATTCGCAACACCTGGTCGTGTGGGTCATTAAGCAGAAAACAAGTGTTTTGTGACTTGCCACATACAGCTCTAGACCAAAGGACGTGGCGTGGTTTAGTAGGGTTGGGGTTCTAAAATGAAATAACAGGAAAGAAATGTCCAGCTACCTCAAATATATCTTGTATTTTCCAGGTCCATTAGTTTTTTTTTAATAACAGCATCTTTTGCCTTTGTGCAAAATCGTCTGTTTCGAGGTGAAAAAGCACCTTTTTTGCTAGTCCAGAATCAAGGTATAAGCTTTAAACCGAAATATTGTTTGCGACTTCAAGATGCTGTTATTAAAACACCGTAAAGTCCAGTGGCTACGTATTAGAAAACAGCAACGTAATATATTGTAAGCTAACTGAAAAGAATTATTTCGTACATAATATTTAAATTTGGCGCTCTACACCGAATATCATGGGGGCCAAAAGTCTCACTAAGAGGCACCACGTCCTTTAATCACGATACATTTTCTTTTCAGTTTGCCATGATATAGAAATACCTTTTCTTTGCAATTGGCTAAACAAAATATATTAAGTTACCCACGTGAAAAGGTTTTTTCGTACATATGAAAACTGTACTCGTTTTAATGACATTTTATATTGAATATGTCAACACAAGACATTTAGGAATTGTAAAATAAACGTATATACGAATCAAATCACTGCAATCATCATAAATAAAGTCACAGTATAGGGAAAACATTACACAATATATCCAAATCATTGTCTTGTTCAGAAAATAATCTACGTCTCCTTTTTTATCAGACCTCAAGATGGCAAATAATGAAATAACTTCTTCGATGAGAAACATACAACGGAAAAGATGAACTTTGGTGAGTATGCATTAAGGAGAAAAGTTCATCTCTGGCTATTCATATTGTTTCAATCGAATATTCAAAGACCAAAAGTACCATACAGTGATGTTTATCCCAGAAAGAATCGTCCTGCTGTAAAGTTTGACTTTCGCCTTGATCCAGAGTAATGTTTCAATGCAGATATGGTGATATTGAACACAGTAGATAAGATTTGACTCAAGATCTCATGTTTTAGATATATTAAAGAAACACCATGCTAGAACGTATAAAATGAAGTAAAAAAAAAAGCCAAAGCTCAATCTAAAACGTTCGTCGACGAGTTTTAAGTCACTTTTTTATGAGCCTTTAAAGAATACTGTTACTATAGGGAGCACAGACCTTTGTATAGAATTGAAGAAATTCACTTTTTGATTCACAAACGTCACAGCTAGAGAATATTTTCGCTGGCAAACGGTATGCCCTACTGTTCCTTTTAATGAACGACGATGCCACGAACTGCTCTGCAGAAGAAACATTGATAAAGAATGTCTTTGTTGCGTGTCCTCTTCTTTTCTGTTTTGTATCTTTCTTTTGAAACCGTTTTTTATCTAACCAGGAGTGTTCCCTCGTGCAGAGGCTGAAAATAAAGGAGACATATGGGCCGATTTTGATACCGTTATTGATATGTCCCAGAAGCCAATGGTGAAGGGTCAAATGTCTGAAGTATACAGCCTCCCTCGTGGCGACAAGCCAAAAGCCGGACCAGGCAGAAGCACGACCTCTCCCACGAGGAGGGTGTTGTCGTTTGTTTCGGCCAGCTTTGGCAAGGATGATAGCCTACCGGAAGTCGAGACAAACGCTGGTGGTAGTACCGAGAGATGGTCAATAGTATCAATGGCAAAGGCGGAACTATTGCCCAGAGAAGGATCCGACTCGCCAAGCGATGCTGACCGTTTTTCTATCAATGGACCCGTGGAGCTGCAGACCCAGCGGTCATCTTCGGAAAACTCTGCTTCTATGTCCAATTCTAGCCAAGATGCCGTCAGATCTATGGTAATGGCATCACCACAAGTGGACGACTGGTTATCTTCGACTCAGGACAACAGAACATATCTTTCTCCTGTTGATCGAGAATTTCACAGAATTCCGCTCCCCGGAAACCCCTTCTAAGCCCAGCTGTTGAATATCTAGGACTTCCGAGAGATGTGCGTCTACCCATTGGACAACAAGAACAACCCGTATATCTTCCAAATTCATCAGTCCGTGGAATACTGAGATACCGGCCTTCACCAATTGGACAATCTGGCCTGATACAGAGAACTGACGTAACAAACCCTTATCCAATCAGATTTGCTGGTGAGCAATAACCAAAACGTTCAAAAATCTAACTGCTTTAACGGTCGCATACAAAGAAAATCATTTGTGATGATTATATACCGATATTATCCTGTTAAAAATTATAGGTTCATTTTCCAAGATGTCAATTTGATATCATAATTTGAGTTGCATTGAAATGGATAGCCCTATTCCTGATGTGTTTCTGTGGTTTTCTATATAGGCCCTACAGGTAACTACACCAGAAGTCAGCTACTGAACGGACCTACTCCAGCCTCAGATCTTCTAGTCTCCAGAGTGGGCCTACCTTCATCTGGATGTAGAAAGACAAAGGTCATCTGGCGACGGACAACCTTCACAGGTCCAGCACCATATTTCCATTGGGACATCAAGACCGGGCAGTTCTATGGAATCTCGAGAGACGATGTCCTCGCGGAGAGCAAATGCTTTGAGGACACCTTTAGGACAAAGAGCAAACCACACACGTCACCCAAGACCAAGAGGCGCAGCAATGACTTGCGTTTCAGGAAGTCAGCACATGCATGGTCCTGCGAGCGTCGAGGAAGTCGATAAGCAGACGACACTTGGCGCGAATAAAACTGAAGTGAGATAATCACAAACAGACTTGACGGAATCGCCAAACCCTTCAAAGTTGTCTGCAGTCATTAAGGTGGAATAGACCTCTGACTGTAATCCGCGCCGGTGTGAAATGGAGTTGCAATCCATCAGTAGCTTGGACTGGACAGAAAGCA
>JAVTVY010039027.1:0-16405 GCA_036873755.1 Hanleya hanleyi | reverse complement strand
GATAGTTGAACTGAGTGTGCTAAAAATAGATCACCAGCTAGCGTGTTATAAAAGGGAAGCGGCCTGGACGTTTCATCAGACACTCTGTCAACCACCAAGATGTTCACTTGCACAACTTGCCAGAAGCTGTTTACTCGTCTAGATAATTTACGACGCCATGAGGCCTCCACCCACAACGATGCTCGGTATACTTGTACAACCTGCGCACGGTCATTCAATCGGGAGGATCATTTACTGCGTCATGAGAGGGTACTTCACGCGGGTGCGACGGTACTATGTAATGATTGTGGTCGACTCTTCAAACGACCCTGTCGGTTTAGACAGCACCAACGTTTGAAGCATGCCCCGTCTCTACGGTTTGGGCGACAACTTTCCACTAAAGAGGAGCCGCGGAAGGTCAGACCCAGTGAAGATGAACCCGGAGAGACGAACGCCACTGGTGATACGATGACGAAGAGCCTGCCTATACCCACGGTCCAGGAGGGCCTGGATATCCAGCCGGACCCCACCGTTACGGTTTCGAGTCATACGCCTGATAACATCGAACATTTTCTGGACGAGCCCATAAATGTTCCTAGCGATCTCTTACAGGGCGCCCATCCAGTGAGTGACATCTATCGGCGCCATTGGACCATGATACGGCACTGTTTCTACCGTCATCGCCCTATTCAAGATATCTACAATTTTCGACTGACCGACCTCGCCCGTCTAGGCAGCTACGTGGAAGCCATCTTCAATGACCAAGCAACGTCCTTCAAATTAAATCTGGCGTTTGGTTATGTGCTGCAGCATAAGGAGACAGATCAAGTCCGATACTTTTACCCGAGCAGTAACATCCGGGTATTTGACCAACCGTTTACCATCATTAACCGGGCGTCGCTAGAGACGATGCTGGAGAACCTGGCCAACGTGGATCCCTTGGAATGGGCCCAACAACAACGCCCCAACACCAAGTGGAAAGTGGAGAGGGTAACCAATGTTACGTTCTTCGTGACCAAGCTGACCGACCAACCCATCGGATGAATGTATTCACCCAGGCACTGATAGATTCTCAGAATGCGCAAACAACTATCTGAGGATATGTTGCCTCAACGGTATCCTGGCTTGACCAACGGTGATTAGAATAAACGGTTCAGAGCGAACATGGCCGAAGATGGAACTTTCTGAAATGAAGACTTCTGATTGGACAAGAATACATCTAACGGACAGGAACGAATATGACAGATGCAAATGGTGGCCTCTGATTGGACAAGTCTTCTTGAATTGTAACACCAAGTGGATAGTGGAGATAATGACCAATGTTGCGTTCTTCGTGGTTAAACTGACCACCACCTCCATCGGATGAAAGTATTCACCCATGCACTGATAGATACTCAGAATGCGCAAACAACTATCTGAGGATATGTTGCCTCAACGGTATCCTGGCCTGCCCGACGATGATTAGAATAAACGGTTCAGATGGCACTTTCTGAAATGGAGACTTCTGATTGGACAAGAATACATCTAACGGACAGGAACGAATATGAAACATGCAAATGGTGGCCTCTGATTGGATAAGAATCTTCTTGAATTGTAAATATACCCAACGCGGCTCCCCCAGCGTGGGTGTGATGTAACATTGGGGAAAATAAAATATATGAAAAAACTTCTTGTTGTTGTTGTTCTCTCATGTGTCATCCTTGTTGTTGTTGTTGTTGTTCTCTCTCTGGTCTATATCATGGCGTTATGTTAGAGTGTTAAGGTGTAACGACGGGCGTTGACGGGCATCACCGCATTTCGAAGAATTAGTGACAATTCCATGGAATATCAGAGCTTCTGAGCTATTTCACCAGGGCGTTGAAGCATTAAGAATGGTGTTGGTGGGCGTTGCTACAAGATGACACCTCACACGGTCCATTTGGACCGCGGATGGTCCATCTCTACACCAAATAACATCCTTCACTGCTAAAAAAGGCCCACTTTCGCTACAACTTGTACTAATGACGTCACCAATGACGTCACAGATGCTATAAATATCCCTGAAATCAGGGTCTATACTCCGAGAGCTACAACATGATACCCCACACGACGCATTCGCAACGCGGATGGTCCATCTCTACACCAAATACCTTCCTGCACTGCCCCAAATCGAACCGTGAATAGTCCATCTCGATCCCAAATACCTTCATGTACTCCCCGAAAATGGCCACTTTACCTACTTACTACAACCAACTGCGCCTGCGCAGATTGACGCGACTTGCATTCAAAAACACGCCATTCTGACTCTACCCCACACAAGCTTCACTTTGACACCCTCCACGACCCATTCGGATCCATAGCGGGCCATCTCTACCCCAAACACCTTCAAAAGGCCCACTTTCGCTACAACTTGTACTAATGACGTCATCGATGACGTCACAGATGCTGTAAATATCCCTGAAATCGGAGTGTATACTCCGAGAGCTACAACATGACACATCCCATGACGCATTCGCAACGCGGATGGTCCATCTCTACACCAAATACCTTCCTGCACTGCCCCAAAAGGCCAAATAACATCCTTCACTGCTAAAAAATGCCCACTTTCGCTACAACTTGTACTAATGACGTCACCAATGACGTCACAGATGCTGTAAATATCCCTGAAATCAGGGTCTATACTCCGAGAGCTACAACATGACACCCCACACGACGCATTCGCAACGCGGATGGTCCATCTCTACACCAAATACCTTCCTGCACTGCCCCAAAAGGCTCACTTTCGCTAATACTCCTACTGATGACGTCATCGATGACGTCACAGATGCTTCGGACATGCCTCAATTCGGATTGTACACCCGGAGAGCTACAAAATGACACCTCACACGACGCATTCGGACTAAGGATGGTCCATCTCTACACCAAACTCACCCCCACGCACCCACAAAATGTCCACTTTCGCTACTACTCGTACCGATGACGTCATCAATGACGTCACAGATGACGCGGACATCCTCAAATCGGAATGTACACCCCGAGAACTACAAGATGACACCTTCCAGGACGCATTCGAACCGTGAATAGCCCATCTCGACCCCAAATACCTTCATGTACTGCCCGAAAATGTCCACTTTCGCTACTACTCGTACCGATGACGTCACCGATGACGTCACAGATGACGCGAACATCCCTCAAATCGGAATGTACACCTCGAGAACTACAAGATGACACCGTCCAGGACGCATTCGAACCGTGATTAGCCCATCTCGACCCCAAATACATTCATGTACTGCCCGAAAATGGCCACTTTCGCTACTACTCGTACCGATGACGTCACCGATGACGTCACAGATGACGCGAACATCCCCCAAATCGGAATGTACACCCCGAGAACTACAAGATGACACCTTCCAGGACGCATTCGAACCGTGAATAGCCCATCTCGATCCCAAATACCTTCATGTACTGCCCGAAAATGGTCCACTTTACTTACTACAACCAACTGCGCCTGCGCAGATTGACGCGACTTGCATTCAAAAACACGCCATTCTGACTCTACCCCACACAAGCTTCACTTTGACACCCTCCACGACCCATTCGGACCCATATCGGTCCATCTCTACCCCAAACACCTTCATGTACTGCCCCAAAATGGCCACTTTACTTAATACAACCAACTGCGCATGCGCAGATTGACGCGACTTGCATTCAAAACACACCATTCTGACTCTACCCCACACAAGCTTCACTTTGACACCTCACACGACCCATTCGAACCGTGATTAGTCCATCTCTAACCCAAACACACCCCTACATAGCACCCAAAATGCCTGTTTTCTATACTACGGTCCGCGCATGCGCAGAATGCCGATATTTCAACCCCACACCCAGTCCATTAGATGCCCCTTCACCTAAGCTTCACTTGATACCTCACTCGACCCCATCGGTCCACTAGGGGCTCCCCTAGCTCCAAAAAGGCTATTTTCATACCCTTGGGCCACCGCGCATGCGCAGAATGCCGATATTTCAACCCCACACCCAGTCCATCAGATGCCCCTTCACATAAGCTTCACTTTGATACCTTACTCGACCCCATTGGTCCATTAGGGGCTCCCCTAGCTCCAACACGTCTATTTCCATACCCTTGGGCCACCGCGCATGCGCAGAATGCCGATAGTTCAACCCCACACCCAGCCCATCAGATGCCCCTTCACGAATGCTTCACATCGTGCCTCACTCGACCCATTGTGGTCCATTAGTGGCTCCCCTAGCTCCAAAACGGCTATTTTCATACCCTTGGGCCACCGCGCATGCGCAGAATGCCGATAGTTCAACCCCACACCCAGCCCATTAGATGCCCCTTCACATAAGCTTCACTTTGATACCTCACTCGACCTCATCGGACCCTTAGGGGCTTCCCTAGCTCCAACACGGCTATTTTCATACCCTTCAGCCACCGCGCATGCGCAGAAGGCCGATAGTTCAACCCCACACCCAGCCCATTATATGCCCCTTCACATAAGCTTCACTTTGATACCTCACTCGACCCAATCGGACCATTTTATCTAGGGACTACTTTTTCTTCGCGGAAGCTTTTTCCCGAGACCGAATCACCGCCAAAATTGCTGCCAGACCGCATCACCGCGGATGAATACATGGAACTATTTTTGATAGCCGATTGGGGCGTGGCCTATGTGTGTGTGTGGGTGGTGGGACCAAGATGTGGTATGGTGGGTACATCACCCACCACCCACATTTGTACCCACCACCCACATCTTGGTCCCACCACCCACACTATTTGTACCCACCACCCACATTTGTACCCACCACCCACATCTTGGTCCCACCACCCACACTATTTGTACCCACCACCCACATTTGTACCCACCACCCACATCTTGGTCCCACCACCCACACACACATAGGCCACGCCCCCTCATCACGCATGCGCACCTCCCCAACCTTCCCCAATTGTGACGTCAAAACAGGTTCTGCGCATGCGCAGTGGGGAGCTATTTACCGAATTTACGCTTTGTATACTACTAGCCTCAAAATACATTTTACCGAAATAGTGGGACTTGTCCGTAACCTTGATTTAAATTTTTCCGTAATTGGAATGTCCAAGAGCTGGCTGGTCCGTGTAACCTTGCACAATTCAATTTTCGTTTTTTTTTTTTGGTTTCTCAAAATCAAAAATTGAAATTTGACCGTCAATTTTCAATTTTCGTTTTTCGTTTTCGGTTTCTCCGAATCAAAAATTAAAATTTGACATTCAATTTTCAATTTTCGTTTTTCGTTTTACTTCGCGCAAAAATTGAAAATCAAATATTGAAAATTGCCTCGACTTGTCCGTTTTTCGTTTTTTGATTTTAACTTTGACGCATCAATGTTAACTGCGCACGCGCAAGGCTTATGATGTCACTTTAGGTCCGCGGAGTAGTATGGAAAACGCAAATCGGATTGTTTAGGCAGGTGTCGAGCACAATATGGAAAGATATGGGAGTGTCACCACACTATAGATCCCTGGAGCCAGGCATTCGAGCTAGATTATAATGGGCCAACTGCGCATGTCTAGAAGTGAGTAGGCATTCGTGCAGTAGGTGTGAAGCATTATACATGTTATATGGAGAACAACACTGTTGATACACATATGAGTTTCATTAAAGTAGGGTAAAATATTAAATACGTGGGTACTCTAATCATAACCCCAAAAGGAACTTCCCGTGTCGATGCGTTGAAGCTTTTGACACCCGCACTTAAAGCGTTGAAGCGTTTTGACGCTGAACGGTGACGGGCATGTAAACGCTCCAACGATTCAGGTCCCAAAAATAGAGAATGAAGATTGGACCAGAAGCGTTGAAGCAGTCAGACGTCTGGCATCAAACGTGACGTTTGTGTGCTTGTTTGAATGATGGTTTACGGAACGCTGGCCATATTTCAAATCAATAACAGATAGCGGTTGTGTGCAGGAATGCTGTTCGCTTTTGTATACGCTCTAAACATCTATTTTTAGAAATGAGAAAATCTAAGACTGCGTCCTGATTGACTCAGGCCTCAATGCCAATAACCAATGACAAATGCGGGATGCCACCTATCCAGACCTGTCTGGTGCATCTTCACAAGTCCAGGTAAATCGTGAATCCTCTCACAGGGTTTACCCGGACATTTTTGATGATTCGAGTGAGTTTTTGAGTCCTTGCCTCAATCTCGAACATTTCATCCCCCGAGGTTAGCATGTCGGTATCCCAAGCCGGCGGTTTTTTGCTTTGACTCTCGATGACGATTTCAGTCTGACACCAAAGTTATGCCAGCGATGTCACATCTCAAACATTGCAGCTAGTGGTTTGGCACAATGAGCTTGCTGAGCCTGTTCAATAATTGGTTTGATTTAGAGGATACCCCTTGATCTCTGTTTTATCCAGAACTACCGTGGGCAACTAACCAAGGCAATGCATAGATACCCTAACAAATCGATCAATACACTGGCTCCCGAGGATGGCGTGGTGGGCCACAGGCTCTCACGCTCCACACCTCTTATACGACACCATTTGCGTTTTCTATTCTACTCGTCATACCGGAAGTGACATCATAACCCGTCCACGTGCGAACTTAACATTGATACATCAAAGTTAAAATCAAAAAACGAAAAACGGACAACTCGAGGCAATTTTCAATATTTGATTTTCATTTTTGCGTCAAGTAAAACGAAAAACGAAAATTGAAAATTGACTGTCAAATATCAATTTTCGTTTTTTGTTTTTGTAATCCCAGAATCAAAAATTGAAAATTGACGGTCAAATTTCAATTTTTTTATTTTAAGATCACAAAAACAAAAAACGAAAATTGAAACTTGACGGTCAAATTTCAATTTTTGATTTTGAGATTACAGAAACAAAAAACGAAAATTGAAAATTGATGGTCAAATTTCAATTTTTGATTTTGAGAAACCAAAAACGAAAAACGAAAATTGAATTGTGCAAGGTTACACGGACCCTGGCTTAGTCCAGTCACCGAGTCACTGTATACCATACCTGGATATGAACCATACACTTCCTCTAGAAAAAAAACAGGAAAGGCGGTGGCCTAGTGCTATACGTCAATAATAATTACACTTGTACCTTTCGTGACGACCTGTCATATATAGATGACAATGGAGAACATGAATCGCTTTTTGCTGAATCACAAATAAACAAAACAGTTTACTTATTTGGTATTATATATCGACCTCCGGATAAAAATGTCAATTATTTTAACTCTCATATGTCGGATATTATGCAGACCATCAAAAATGAAAAGAAAAAATGCGTTATCATGGGAGATTTCAATATTGATTTATTTAAAACAAACCGCCATGGACCGTCTAAAGAATTCATAGAAAATATGAAATCAAATTATTTCTTTCCTAAGATCACCAAACCAACTCGGGTCAAATCCAATTCCGCTTCTTTAATCGACAATATTTATTCAAATTTCCACGAAGGTGGACTTCTCTCTGGTAGACTTCTTTCAGATGTGACCGACCATTTTCCTGTATTCCATATTAATAAGAGTATATGAGATCAGTTCTAAAGAATCGAGGTTTAGTTATCGTAGGATATCCTCTGAGCAAAAGCAAACGTTTATAGGAAAAATTAAGAATACTAACTGGAGTCACGTCATCGATTCAGATCCTTCCGATGTGGATATTGCTCTGGATATATTTCTGAACGAATTTAGCACAATATACAATGAATGTTTCCCTCTTATCACAAAAATAGTAAACAAGGCAAAAATATCGAAACCCTGGATAAGTTATGGCATATTAAAATCAATCCGTGAGAAAATTCGGTTATTCAAACTGCACATCAACAGGAAGAACGACAGTAGTAGTATCACCGCAAAAATGGTCGCATTGCCCTCTTTGCACTTAAACTTGAGGGGTAACTCGTGATTTCCCTAAAGAATCCGACAGGGGGTGCCACCAGCTCAAGGCATGTCCGGACATGTTCTGGATTGCATCAGCCTTGGCTGTGTGCCAAGTGTTGACCACTATAGTTCGGTTAACCTTTTACCTTTTGTATTAATCCGCGGTGATGCGGTCGCCTCCGCGGAGAAAAAGTAGTCCCTAGATAAAATGGTCCGATTGGGTCGAGTGAGGTATCAAAGTGAAGCTTATGTGAGGGGGCATCTAATGGGCTGGGTGTGGGGTTGAAATAGCGGCATTCTGCGCATGCGCGGTGGCCAAATGGTATGAAAATAGACGTTTTGGGATCTAGGGGAGCCACTAATGGTCCGATGGGGTCGAGTGAGGTATTAATGTGAAGCATTCATGAAGGGGCATCTGACTGGACTAGTGGTTCGGGCGTTGTCACCATTCTGCGCATGCGCAAACAGGGAATTGTGGGAAAAGGCTATGGAAATAGACGTTTTTGTATCGAGGTGAGCCCCTAATGGGCCGATGGAGTCGTATGAGGTATCCATGTGAAGCACACATGCGGGGGCATCTGCCTGGGCTAGTGGCTCGCGCGTGGTCACCAGTCTGCGCATGCGCAGACAGGGAATTGTGGGAAAAGGGTATGGAAATAGGCGTTTTGGGGATGAGGTAAGCCCCTAGTGGGCCGATTGGGTCGAGTGAGGTATCAATGTGTAGTCTGTGTGAGGGGCATCCACCTGGACTAGTGTCTGGTCCGTGTTTAACATCCTGCGCATGCACAGACAGGGAATTGTGAGAAAAGGGTATGGACATAGACGTTTTGGGATCTAGTTGGGCCACTAGTCGTCCGATGGAGTCGTATGAGGTATCCATGTGAAGCCTATGTGAAGGAGCATCTGCCTGGATTAGTATCACGTGGAACTGACGCCATTCTGCGCATGCGCAGTAGACCAAGCATATGGAAATACAGGTTTTGGGATCTAGGGGGGCCACCATTGGGCCGATTGGGTCGAGTGAGGTATTAATGTGAAGCACACATGAGGGGGCATCTGACTGGACTAGTGGTTCGGGTATTGTCACAATTCTGCGCATGACCAAACAGAGAATTGTGGGAAAAGGGTATGGAAATAGACGTTTTGGGGTCGGGGTGGGTCACTATTGGTCCTATGGAGTCGTATGAGGTATCAATGTGAAGCACACATGAGGGGGCATTTGACTGGACTAGTGGCTCGGGCGTTGTCACCATTCTGCGCATGCGCAGACAGGGAATTATGGGAAAAGAGTATGGAAATAGATGTTTTGGGGCCTAGGTGGGCCACTCTTGGTCCTATGGAGTCGTATGAGGTATCCATGTGAAGCATTCGTGAAGGCGCATTCGACAGGATGGGTGACACGTGGAACTGGCGTCATTCTGCGCATGCGCAGTAGACCAAGGTTATGTAAATAGACGTTTTGGGATCTAGGTAAGCCCCTAATGGGCCGATGGGGTCAAGTGAGGTATCAGTGTGAAGGATACGTGAAGGGGCATTCGCCTGGACTAGTGTATCGGTCGTTGTCAACATTCTGCGCATGCGCAGACAGGGAATTATGGGAAAAGGGTATGGAAATAGACGTTTTGGGGTTTAGGTGGACTACTAATGGTCTGTTGGAGTCGAGTGAGGTATCAATGTGATGCATACGTGAGGGTGCATCCGACTGTGTGGGTGTGGGGTAGGAATGTCGTCATTCTGCGCATGCGCAGGCAGGCCGTAGTATGGAAATATACATTTTGGGGCCGATGTGAACCACTAGTGGTCCAAAGGGGTTGTGGAAGGTGTCAAAGTAAAGCTTTTGTCGGGTAGCGTCATAATGGTGTGTTTTTTATTGCAAGTCGAGTCAACCTGCGCATGCGCGGTTGGGTGTAGTAAGTAAAGTGGTCATTTTAGGGAAGTGAAGGAAGGTATTTGGTGTAGAGATGGACCACTGTTGCTCCGAATGCATCGTGTGGGGTGTCATTTTGTAGCTCTCGGGGTGTAGACCCCGATTTGTGGGCTGTCCACGTCATCTGTGATGTCATGGGTGACGTCATCAGGACGAGTAGTAGCGCAAATGAGCATTTTGGGACAGTGAAGGAAAGTATTTGGAGTGGAGAGGGGCCATCCTTGGTCCGAATGCCTCGTGGGAAGTGTAATGTAGACTCCATTTAAGGGATGTCCAAAGCATCTGTGACGTCATCGGCGACGTCATCAGTACGAGTAGTAGCGAAATAACATGTTTTATAATTGGCTCAGTGCCAATTTTTTCCCACGATTTGCGGGATGTCCACAACATCTGTGACGTCATTGGTGACGTCATCAGTACGAATAGTAGCGAAAGTGAGCATTTTGGGTCAGTGAAGGAAGGTATTTGGTCTAGAGATGGACCATCCATATCTGTCATGCATTATACCATATCTTTGCTGTATTATACCATATCTGTCTTGCTTCATTCCAAATCTGTGCTGTATTATACCATATCTGTCCTGTGTTATACAATATCTGTCCTGTATTATACCATATCTGTCCTGTGTTGTATCATATATGGCCTGTATTATACAATATGTATTCTGTATTATACAACCGCATAGCAGTTGTCATGAATAACAACAAGTTCAGCAATGTTCATACAGTTTATTATCCCCAATGTTACATCATACCTAGGCTGGGGAGCCGCCCTAGGTATGTTTAGTATGTTCATAGCAAAACAAATTGTAATATCAAACACCATGTTTTATTATTTAACGTACCGTCACATTAGGTACAAGTATTTACTGAGCGCAACTCAACGACCAGCATGTAGACATATAGAGTCTGTACGGCATGTTGTTGGGCGGTCAGCTTGATCACGAAAAACGTAACATTGGTGACCCTCTCCACTATCCACTTGGTGTTGGGGCGTTGTTGCTGGGCCCATTCCAAGGGATCCACGGTGTCCAGGTTCTCCAGCATCGTCTCTAGCGACGCCCTATCCGTGATGGTAAACGGTTGGTCAAATACCCGGATGTTACTGCTCGGGTAAAAGTATCGGATTTGGTCTGTCTCCTTAGGCTTCAGCACATAACCAAACGCCAGATTTAATTTGAACGACGTAGCTTGGTCTTTGAAGACGGCTTCCATGTAGCTGCGTAGACGGGCGAGGTCGGTCAGTCGGAAATTGTAGATATCTTGAATAGGGCGATGACGGTGGAAAAAGTGCCGTATCATGGTCTAATTGCGCCGATAGATGTCACTCACTGGATGGGCGTCCTGTAACAGGTCGCTAGGAGCATCCACTGCATCTTCCAAAAAATGTTCGATGTTGTCAGGCGTATGACTCGAAACCGTAACGCTGGGGTCCGGCTGGCTATCTATCCCCTCCTGGACTGTAGGTATAGGCGGGATCTTCGTCATCGCATCACCAGTGGCGTTCGTCTCCCCGGGTTCATCTTCACTGGGTCTGAACTTCCGCGGCTCCTCTTTAGTGGAAATTTGTCGCCCAAACCGTAGAGACGGGGCATGAATCAAACGTTGGTGCTGTCTTAACCGACTGGGTCGTTTGAAGAGTCGACCACAATCGTTACATTGTACCTTCAACAGAATCCATTTCAAAAAGGGAAAATCCAAAATTCCCTTTTTTGGCTTATTTTCAGCAAATTGAAATCCATTTGACTAGATATTGCTATTTGAATCCATCATTTTCCTACGAAGTAGGCTACAGATCGCAAATTGTCCGGTAATGAGTGAGTGAGTCAGTCCATCCGAATCCTTTCGTCGGCAAAATAAGGAGAACCGTTGACATTAGAACCTTGATTTTTGGCATGAACGTGCATTAGGCCATTGTCACCAGCAAGTTCTGAGTTGACCGAATTCTGATTAAAATTTGAGTTATAATTATTTTTTTTATTATTTATTGATGGCTCAGCGAGTACACTGTCATGCCCATCGGGAACCCTTGGCTGTATGTTTAACTGTATATATAACACAGTGGTGGAATATGCCATCCGTAATTGTTTTTATGAAATAGGAAATGCTAATTTTCCATTATTTGTTAGTGCATTTATCTACACCGCTATGCCAGCCTCAATACACACAATTCAGTATATCGTTATAGATATATGTAAACTGTGGCCTTTAACGTGTATCCTATTTCACATCCAAACAATTCATCACTGACCACATCAGGCTTCAAATTCAGTTCAAATTACCCACTGATGGTGAAATATCCTACATCAACCAATTAAGTCAGCCTGGTGCAATAACCCAGCAGAAGAAAGAAAGATGTGGTATCGTCCTTCAGATTAGTCTGTGTGAGCGACAATGATAAAAGTTTACTGAGGGTGAAACAAAGCCATGACGGCATGTTTAAAGAGTCTTCTTTTGGTAGAATTTAACTAGATAAAGTAACTTTGATCATGATGTGAAAATATGATAACTTGAGGTTTTTTTGTACCTCTTGAATATTGACTATATATCACAGTGACACTTGGATATAATTTAAACAAAAAAGTACATGTGTAAACAAAATATGTCTAAATTTTTCTTGTCATTTCAAATCTTGATCCATTTTGATTCCTTGATTAGGGGGTACAGAATCACTGCCACGGAGTGTGTTGGTGTGTCACAGCAATGCAATTCCGATTCACACAACGAAGCTGAGGTGGTTTATCGTTTATCAATGAAGAAAATCACCGATCAACCGCCATAGAATATAACGTGAAACAAGAAAACCGGAATAGTACATTCATCAGATTGCCGATACCCAAAATGTGTTGTCTCATATATCTAGATAACAACGTGATGTAGCGACGCTATTTATTCGTCTTTGTACCGGTTATGCTCAGGAGAATGACATTAGGCATTGAAATGACGTTATCAGAAGTATCAGTTTGACTTTGTGACCATACTTTGTGAATAGAATGGGCGCTGCCTTGGTTATGGTGCCCGAGGCCAAAAGTTAATGTGCATTTCTTCAGTGAGTTGATTCATATTTCATTAAAATTATCATAATTGAAGACGGAAACAGTGTGCCGGAATTGACTGGAAGAATTCTTTGGACTGTTTGAAGAACTGGGGAGATAATATTCATAAGTTTAGCTAAGCATCCATTCATCCCTCATAACAATGAGTTTTAGTACTCTTAGTAATAAACGCATACAAAGTTTTGTTTGTAGAGATGAAATATATATATTTATAGATTTGTTTCACATTCTGATTCATAAATGCAATACCAGAAGTATTGAACTCATAGCCGAAATTGAGGAAAACAGCAAAAATGTTACACCATCTCACCTTCAAAAATGGGCCACCTGACAGAATCTGGTCACAATTCCAGACACCTTTGACTCTTCCGTAAATTCAATGATGACAAGCTGTATGCTGTTTTATATCATATCGTACTTGATTTGTGAAGATCTTAATTGTGCATTAATTTGTTTACATGCAATCATTTTATTTAAAAATCACCTGCTATGCCTAATGACATAGAATCATTATTATCTTGTGCAGAGAAGGTGTTGGTCTTGAGTTGAATTACCGTAAACTACATAAATGCTACCTTTCTACTGTAGTACTATATATAAAAATTTGTTGTATTGTTGGGAAAATAATGTGATTCACAAAGTTGTTTTGATCCTGGACAAGGGCACTGAAAACCATTAAAGAGATGTAAATGTATTTTCACACGTAAAGCTTGAAATCTACTGAACCTTTATTATTCAATCTGTTTCCTTTAGTTAAAAAATTGTAAAATTAAATCGGCGATCGTTGTTTAATTTTGGAATGAAGGCGCATTAGAAGACTGTTACCAACAAGTTCTGAGCTGACCTACTTTTGATGAAAATTCCTGGTGATTTTTGATGAAAATCACTGGCGATTCTGACTTGGGCGGTGCCCATATTAATATAGGCAGGATTTCAACTGGGGGTGGGGATTTCCAAGAGTTCAGTTCGCGTCCTAATGCCTACTCTACTTCGTAGGTCCTGTGACGTTAGTCACACTGCTCATGTTTTTAAAAGTGGGGTTGAATAACTTGGTTTCTCTGAAATTGAGAGAGTAACGTTACTCTCACAGAGAATAATCACAATAATGGCCTCCATGATGAGTAATGATACTCCCCGTTTTCAAACTTTGATCCACTGGTAAAACTGTTGCGAGTAACGTTACTCTCACAGAGAGAATAACAGTGATATTGGCTCTCCAAGATGAGTAGCGCTACTCTCATTTTTCTGATATATAGAATTTGTGCCACTTTTAAAAGTGTTGAGAGTAGCGTTACTCTCAGGGCTTGATTTGGAAAGCCTACACGTCTTGCCTTCCTATTACCTTATCCTTTGCGAGATCTGATGCTTGTTAGAACAGCTGGGAGTAACGTTACTCTCTAAAAGAGTCCTTTCAGATAAATTGGAATAATAGTCTATCTGAACATTCCAGTTTCAGCAAGTGCAATCTCACGGCCTCAATCACTACATAATTTTCCAATTCTGCCTTATCATATACATGCAGTATTCGTACCCAATAGTCAATATATCCTCCTCAATATTTTGATAATTTCGATGTTTCTGTCAAATTGCTATTATTCAGAGTCGTGTACAATTAACTCAGACAAGTGGTCTCTTTTGGAGTTTCAGGATCCTCGATATGAATACAATTCATAATTATTATTCCTACGAATTAGGCTACCATTTGCAAATTGTCCGGTAATGAGTGAGTGAGTGAGTGATTGAGTCAGTCAGTCAGTCAGTGAGTGCATCCGAATCCTTTCGTCGGCAAAAAAAAGAGAACCGCTGACATTAGAGCCTTGACGTTTGGCATGAACGTGCATTAGGGCATTGTTACCAGCAAGTTCTGAGTTGACCGAACTCTGATGAAAATTTGATTTATCATAATTATTTTTTTTATTATTTATTGATGGCTCACCGAGTGCACTGTCATGCCCATCGGGATTCCTTGGCTGTATGTTTCACTGTGACTTCTGAATCACGTTAGACACACCGGTTCTCGTAAAATCATCGAAGGTAAGCGACTTTGTGCCCGGTCAAGACTTGGATGGGTGACCTCGTGCTGTACTGCTGGGCCGATAAGTGTCCAGGGTAATAGGAAATGAGGGCGATAATAGTTGCTACGCTAATGACTCACTAGCGGTGACATCTGGGGAAGTTAATAGTACTCACTATCAATTAGAGACTGCCATATAAATTCTCTCACGGTAGTACATAGGGCCCCCAAGTCATCTCTCGAGTACACAATTAAATCATAAAATTAAACCCTACTTCGTAGGTCCTGTGACGTTAGTCACACTGCCATGTTAACCAGTATCTATACTGGTAACGTCACAGGACCTACGAAGTAGGGTTTGATATAATGTGTGTACCTTGACCTAAGACATGTTTCTTTCAATTTTGGGGTTTATAGGTCACCCAAGTAGGTCAAATTTTCATCAGAAGTATATCAGCTCAGAACTTGCTGGTAACAGTCCCTAATGCACGTTCATGTCAAAAATCAAGGTTATAATGTCAGCGGGGGGTTCGCAGGAATATGGTAGACGGTCGAGAGATGATTTCGGGGCCCTCTGTCCAGAAATACAGACGGTCGAGAGATGACTTGGGGGCCCTCTATCTAGGAATAACCTGAAATCCTCTCAAAATTTCGTGGTTTATAGCTCACATAAGTAGGTCAGCTAAACAATTGCTGGTAACAGACCCCTAATGCACGTTCATGCCAAAAATCAAGGTTCTAATGTCTAAGGTTCTTCTTATTTTGCCGACGAAAGGATTCGGATGGACTGACTCATTACCGGACAATCTGCAAACTTATGAGAGCCTACTTCGTAGGAATAATTTGGTTAATCGATCTCATCTGACAGTTATGCATAATATATCTATATTTACATGTATATATTTTGATAGCGCATGTTTGTTAGAAAGCTCAACACAGCAATTTCGTTATTATTCATAGCTTATTATGGGCAGAGAGATGAAAAATTATCAAGGAACATAATCTATTTTATACAAATAGTATACACGGAATTGTATTGAGATTGAAGTTCACAACATATCAGTTTTCCATACCGGTTTTTCAGTCTTGGCTGAGACTCTTGAACCCGGAAGGTTGAGAAGATTATTAGATTTACAGATCTGCCATGAGCCATTTAAGAAACACAACTTACTTCATGTTTGGACTGCTTTCAAATACAGACCAGTGTATTTAAACTTTACAGGCAGACTTATGATATAGGTCAAGTTGTTTGCTGACCACATCCTAGCTGCCAGTCCAGGGTGACATATCCAAACACTGGTCAAATTAGTTTCACTCTCCCAGTGCGGGGTGAGCTGACATGGTTCATGTACAGATATGAAAATCAATGCAGTTAAGAATCCAGCACGCAGATTATTATTTTGAAAGGGAAGATACATTTGTACCCCGGAGATATGAAATCTGGATTCTGTGTGAAAAACAGTTTCAATTATAGTGGACAAACTAGCATGGAAGAGCGGGGTTAATCAGCTAAAAATTAAGTACGGTAACCACAATCAACCAAAAT